>JAABNV010146279.1:1354-12271 GCA_033439845.1 Ispidina picta
ATTTGTCTTCTGCTGCTGCATGAAACTCACTGCTGCATCATCTGGAAGGTGTTTCAGTACCTATAGTTATTTGTCTTCTGCTGCTGCATGAAACTCACTGCTGCATCATCTGGAAGGTGTTTCAGTACCTATAGTTATTTATCTATTTATTTATACCAATGACAATACCTATGTATATGCCCAAATGTACAGACATATTTAGATTCTTCTATATGTATTGGAAAAAAAAATAATCTTTTGTTGGTATCATCTATACCTACAAGAAAGTTAAAGAATCATTAGGGTTGGGAATGACCTTCAAGATCAGCAAAGCCCCATTATCTTCCAAATACTGCCAGGAACACTACACCATGGCCTGAAGTGCCACATGTAGACATTTTTTTACCACTTGTGGGGATGGTGATTTCACCTTGGGCAGTCTGTTCCAAGGCCTCACCACTCTCTCAGTAAATGAAATAAAATGAGTGCTCCCCAACCTCCACCCTCCCATAACTCATGGAAAATCCATTACAAAACTTAATGCACAGCCTCACCCATGAGGGAGAGAAGAGGAACTCTGAGCCACTGTGTTGCAGAGAAAGTTGGAAGGCATAATCTGGAGCTAAACAGCTAGCAGGGTTAATGATGTGAATCCTATTGCACTTGGAGCATGCAAGGAATCTTCAATGAAATTGGACCAATCAGATTATTATTATTACAAATGTCAATTGTTTGCTGAATGAAAATGAGATAAGACATTGTTTCTAAAACTCACTGAAAAGACTATTTGACTAATGGGCAAATTAAGAGATTTAAGAGATTTGCTGAGCCAAGCTTTTAATTTGGTAAGAAGGATGGCAAAGAACATTCCTAATTTTAGTTAAACTGTGCTATTATATTTCAGATACAACTTCTAAATGCCCTTTCTTCCTTGGAAGATAGAAAGAGATTCTTCCTCAACTTCCTGCTTGAAGGCAACTTTAGCTTCTGAAAAAATCAGACTGCTGTGAGCAATGCTTAAGACTGGCTTTAAACAAAGCTAGTCTAGAATGACAATATTCAGATTATTTGAAGTCATGCTATAAATCTGTGACTCTGTTCATGGACTCCTGAAATTACTACAGTAAAAAAATGGGTATTTATATATAATTATTTATATATAATTACTACATAAGACTTGAGTCTGGGAATTTCACCTGGAATTAGGTGAAAATGCAAAGGATTCATTCTTCCAATATTTTTATGGGGAAAAATCCTCAACTGTATTTAAATTTTCAACAGACATACATGTAAATCCTATGTAGTCCTATATATTTTATTTAAAAAAATGTGTTTTTTTTCTTTTTGCTTAGTATTGTCACTTGACAAAACAGAAACCCTGAAGCAAAACAAAAATAAAAATAATTGTTCTGTCTTTACAGTGACAATTACTCTTCTGCCTCTCTCATAAACTGTCTGCAGTCAATCCACTGGCTGCTCAGTTTGCTCAGCCACTACTTTCTAAATTAGCTCCCAGCAAGGAATTAATCCCTGATAACCTCCTGCTCAGACAAGCAGCAGCTTCCTATGTACAGACACACATTTGTTCTTTCCTACTTTTAAACTCATTTTTAATTCTTTTTTTTTTTTCACCAGCAGTCATTTACACAAAGCTGGCTGTAACCTGAACTAAATCCTGATCTTGTGCCCTTCTTAATCTCATTTTATGGCCAACACTCAGCATGCATTCTTGCTGTCTATACAAATATTTTGAGAATAAAAAACAATAGTCAGGACAAGGATACAATTATAATAAACCAGCATTCACATTATGTGAGACAACATACAAATTGGATGCCTTCTTTAAGATACCAGATTTTGCTCTGATTTTCATATTCCCATGTAGTATTAGAACTCATGTTCAAATTCTTCTTTGTTAGCCATTTCTGAAGTGACATCCATCCCTAGCTCCACAGACTGGCTCCTCTTTTTCCTCTTTTTTTTTCATGGCATGCAATCCAGTTCAGAACTAAAAACATTACCTTTTTAATTGGATTTTCCAAGAGCCACAGTTGCCTCATGCAGACATTTTCCCATGTTCTGCCTGGTTTTAGCATTAACTGAAAATGCCACTGCCATTATCCTGACACCCGGGCACAGCTCCTGACATCACCCGGGCACAGCTCCTGACATCACCCGGGCACCGCTCCTGACACCACCCGGGCACCGCTCCTGACATCACCCGGGCACAGCTCCTGGTACCCGGGCACAGGTCCTGACACCCGGGCACCGCTCCTGACACCCAGTCCCTGAGCACAGCTCCCCGGGCACCGCTCCTGACACCCAGTCCCGGGCCAAGGCGCAGGCGCCTGTGAGGGGAGCGAGCCCCGAGCCCCGCTCCGTGCCAAAGCCTCGTCCCTCCGGGGCAGCTCCGCAAGCACCGGGCGGGCTCCGTGCCCGGCCCCCGCGCATGCCCGCTGTCCTCAGCCGGCGAAGGGGAGCCATTGCCCGGCCCCAGGCGGGACACGGGCCGCGCCCGGCAGCGCCGGGGGAAGGCGGGAGGCAGCGACCCCCGCCAGCGAGCGGGTAACCCCCGTCCCGCCGCCCCCCGCACACCCCCCAGCCCGGCCGCCGAACCGCCACAGAGCCCCTCGCACCTTGGCTCCGCCTGCAGCCGCTCTCCATCCTCAGCCCCATGCTCCCGGAGGGGCGGAGCGCCCCAGCCCTCAGCTCGGCAGCAGGAACACTTCGGCTCAAGCTGCGGGAGAGCCCGGGCCTGGAGCTATTGTAGCTCTGGCGTCTTCGGCCGAGGGGGGTCAGAGCCCTGCAGACCCGCTCAGAGCCCCGCAGACCCGCTCAGAGCCCGTTCTCGCTGCCCCAGCCTGCCTGGCGGGGTGAGGAGGAGCAGGGCCCGGGCTGGAGGAGGAGGAGGAGGAGGAGCCGGGCCCGGGCTGGGTGGGGAGGAAGGGTGAGGAGGAGGAGCCGGGCCCGGGCTGGGTGAGGATTGGAGCAGGGTCCCCTCACCCCTTGCTCTCAAGATGTCTTCAGTCGGGGCGTTGCACCAAGCGGGAGTTTTGTCTGTCATTGAAAGGAGTCCTAATGATCTAAGCCTTTTGCTTGTGACTTCACAGGAACGCGACAAATTACGGCTGCCAGGCAGTGATGTAAGGCGAATAGCGTCTATTTCAGAGGAGCAATGGCAACTGGAGAGCCTAGAGAGCTGCAGAAAGTTGTTCTCGATATCTCTCATACTAAACTGCACCTTAGAAATGAACCACAACAGTCAACTTCTGGAAGGCAGCATGAGCTCCCGTCACTGCTGAATATACTCGTGCTGTTGTGTTGGGTTTTGTCCTTTAAAGAGCAATGAGCTCGTATTTACTTTTTGTCAGGCACATTTCGATTTTCCTTAACGTGAAATCTCTGAGGATTTTTGCAAGGAAATCCTTTCTGTGAAGCCTTTTCCCAGTGAGCAGCTGGAGGCTCTGCAGTCACTGCCATGGCTACACACCTCAAAACAAGGCTGCGTGTTGTCCCAGCTCCAGGGACATTCCTCTTTGCCTCTTCACTTATAAGCTAAATACAGGTTTTTTAATGTGGTTTGCTACCCTTCCTTACACACTAGGAAAAAATAGTTTGAGTGTAGCTCAAAACCACAGCAAAATCTAGGGGATGGCACTTCAGAACAAATTTATTTTCCTTATTTCTGCCTCAAAGTTCTCAGTAAATCACACAAGCATTCCTTCCGGATGAAATCCATAATTTATACAACCAATACTTCAGAAAACATTTCAGTGGTTGAGTATTGAATGTCAGCTTGAACATCTTGTTGATCCCCAGGCTGTTGGTGGTCAGCCTGTGATTTCCCTTTGAATTTTAGATGTTCCCATCAGCTATATGCAGTACTCTCTGAATATGGCCTTAGCTCCCCTGCTTTGTGTTGTAGCAATCATTTTGGAAGTCTAGTTCTGTCTCCTGTAAGATAATCTATAAATCATCTATACATGTAGTTGGTGTTACATGTGTCTGGGAGCATTTTGTCATTTCATAGATTCATAGATTTCCTCTTTCTCCTCACTTCTCTGTGCAAAACCTAAACAAAATCAAGAAGTCCCAAATACAAAAATAAAATAAATAGGCTTAAAACAGTTTCCATTTTAGATACCTGAAGATACTAGAAGGAATTTAAGATTCCCACCTCTACATGGTATGTAACTGTTAGTTGTCATACTGTTGGCTGCAGAGATCATGCTGCAGGCAGAAAACAATTCTGTTTTCTTTTTTTCATTTTTTTTTTTTTAATGACCTACTCATAGTAATATTTTTATACTTTTCAATATTATTTTTGTTTCATTATCTGAACTCTGAATTTCAGGTTCCCAGATTGTCCATGAGCAGTACCCAACATGCAATAAGTAGGCAGGCTGTTCCCAGATGATGGATTTCTCAGTCTCCTCCTTATTGTTCCTATACCTTTTTTTTTCCACCATGAAGATAATTAAAACACCCAAATAGAAGTGAGCAATTTTAGAAACATATCACAACCATTCCATGGTTTCCAGGCAACACTGAGGGAATGTAGAGATTTCTACTAGTTCCCTCTCAATTAGCAGCCACAAAATCTTAAGAGGTGTCCTGACTCTGAAATTTTTGACCTCCAGTGGCAACACATACCACAGCTTTATGTATTTCTAAACTTAAACCTTTGGTCTTTGGCTTCCATTGGTGTGTGAGATGATATTTTATGTGTAATGAAAAAGTAACACATGCATTTCAATGTGCAGTAAGTCCCCTAGCATGTACTAAATAAAAATAAGCCTTTACAAAAACAGAATCAGTTCTGGACTCTGATTTCTCCAAACAAGTCCAGGAATAAGTTACACAGATTGCTGCAGAGAGCCTGCCATGTGTTGCAGAAACAATAACATGACAAAATCTGTGAGATTTGTCCTTTCCCAGTCTGAAAAGAGGAAACAATGCTGCATGTTGGTGGCTGCCTTTTTCAGCTGGACATTTGCCTTCTTCCTCAGAGTGCATCACAACAGAACATGGTTTTAAATTGCACCTGCACTGGGAAGGGATGAAAGCAGCAGGAATAGCTCATGAGAGTCACATTTGCAAGTGGAGATGGACATCTGTCCCTAGCCTGACAGACTAACAGAACTGTTGTCTTCTTGTTTGCTGTGTCTGCCCTCAGACTGTCCACTGCAGACACCTCACTGCAGTGAAAATGTGCAGTGAACAGTGTTCAGCAACAAGATGGTGCTTCTAAGCCCAGGGTAATGTTTGTTTTTTGTGGAAGAAATGCAGTTGTTATAAATGATTGCAAAAAACCCCAATGTCTCAGAAACAGGATGAATTTCCTCTTTGAAAGACTTAGTGTGTCTGGCAGGACCTCAAACAGTTACCTGCTCACTTGAGACAAAGATCTGTTCAGAATAAGAGAACTCTGAATTTGGGGGATTTGGCTTTCTTGGAAAAAAATAGTTTATAAGCACACTGGAAAATTAAAATATGCTTTTGTTGTTGTTGTTGCCAGGTTTTTTTGAGGTTCTTTGCTTATTTTGAGCCACTGATTTTCTTTCCAGCTTGCTGTCTCATAGCAGAGGAGCTCCAGCCCCTGGATCATTGTTGTGACCCTTCTCTGGACTTGCTCCAACAGATCTATGTCCCTCTAATGGTGGGGACACTAGATCTGGGTGCAATATTGGAGATGGGGTCTCACAAGAGCAGAGTAAAGGGGGAGAATCACCTCATGATCTGCTGGCCACAGTCCTCTTGATGCATCCTAGGCCTTCTGAACTGCATGAGTGCCCTGCTGGCTCATGCTGAGTTTCCTTGCAAGCAACAGCCCCAAGTCCTTCTCTTCAGGGCTTCTCTCAACCCACTCTGTACCCAGTGTGTAATTGTGCCTGGCATTGGCCCAGCCCAGATGCAGGACCTCACACTCTGACTTGCTGAAGCCCATGCAGGTTGCACTGGCCCATTTCTCAAGCCAGTTGAGGTCCCTCTGGATGCCACCCCTTCCCTCAGGTGAGTCCACTGCACCACACAGCTTGCTGTTGCTGGCAAACTTGTTGAGGGTGCATTTGCTGCCGTTGTCACTGAGGAAGATGTTGAATCACAGAATCATTATGGTTGGAAACGACCTCTAGGATCTTCAGGTCCAACCTTCATCCAAACATCTCTCTAACCACTAGACCACAGCCTCAAGTGCTACATCTATATTTTTTAAACACCTTGAGGGATGGTGACTCCATCACCTCCCTGGGCAGCCTGTTCCACTGCCTAACCACTCTCTCAGTAAATAATTTCTTCCTAATATCCAATCTAAACCTCCCCTGGTACAACTGGAGACAATTTCTTCTTGTTGTATCATTAGTAAATTGGGAGAAGAGACCCAGCCTCACTACAACCTCCTTTTAGGTAGTTGTAGAGAGCAATGAGGTCCCCTCTCAGTGTCCTCTTCTCCAGACTAAACCCCAGTTCCCTCAGCCTCTCCTCATAAGACACGTTCTCCAGACCCCTCAGCAGCTTCATGTCCTCCTCCAGACCTGCTCCAGCACCCCAGTGTGCTCTGGTGCCCAAAACTGGACACAGGCCTCAAGCTGTGGTCTCAAATGCCAACTACAGAAGCACAATCGCCTCCCTACTCGTGCTGGCCACACCATTTGTCACTGGTTCCCACCTGGACATTAAGCTAACATTTAAAAATGGGGATTGTTTTCCCTTTTCCAGTCCCTGGGAGCTTTGCCAGGCTGCCAAGACTTCTCAAATGTGATGGCTAGTGGCCTAGCAACTTCAGCTGCTGATGCTACGAGAGTATTTTTAAATGTGTCAGGGAAGGACAATCTATAAATTGTAAAAGATGTTTATTCTTGACTGTGCTAGAAAAACTAGTTTCTGGAGTGACTCAAGATCTGCTTGTATATATACATAAATATATAATTTTTGTTTTAATTTATATGTTAAGTATGTAATTTTCTCTTTGTCTGCTGTTCCCATGAAAGTTTGAAGACAGGAGGCTTGTATGTGGAAAACTGGCCTTTACTAGGGCTGACTGCTAAGTACTGTTCTTTTGTCATTACTTGAACTATTAGAGATTAAAGAATGCAGACTGCAGTAACTAATGGAGTAATTTGATTTTTAAAGGGAAAAAAACCTAGAAAAAAGTAGTCATAATCCAGTTGTCTAGACCGTAAGAAATGCTTTATTTATTTTTTATTTTAAAACATTTACCTATTGTGCCACATGGAAATACTTACTCTTAGGAACTAACAAGAAACAGGACGAAAACATATTTTAATATTTCAATCATCAGATAATACAGTACTCAGATTATACATATATAAATCACAGAATTCCATTAAATCCAGTGGATTATTCCTGTTTAGACTGAGCTGGACCATCTCTGTGTACTCAGCCTGTAGAAGACAGACAGAAGAATGTTGCTGTGACATTTTGTGTGGCACATCCACCTTCCACAGAGCTACTGCAGCATGCTCAGGCTTCCCTAGCAGTGTGTTAGTGCACAGTGTGAAGGAAAGCAATGGGCAGGAAAAATGGCAGGACTCAAAATGAAGTGTGTGTAGTTTAACTGTTGCAATGAAATCCTCTAAGAGTAATTATTCATTTATTTCATTAATAAAAAAAATCTTATTAAAAATTGCTGTGTGTACTTTCTGTTACAGTGTCTAGGACTTCCCTGCAGCCAAAGTTATATTCCAAGAAAAACATGTGTATGTTATTACTGACATCATAAGACTTCAGCAATATCCATGTTCAGATTTAGACACAACCTGAATTTAAGCATTTTAAAATTTGGTATAAAACTTTGAAAAAATATTATTTTATTTTTATTAACGTGTTACATGCATCAGAAAAGTAACTGCAGTTACTTTCATAGGATATTTTGACTGGATGTTTCACAGGTGAGGATGCATAGGGTCTGTTTATAGTTTTGTCAGCACTTGTGTGACTGTGTACAGCAGTTTGAGTGCTGAGAAGGCTGCAGGCTAAATCACCTTAATGTGATTCATAGTTGATAGTAAAAATAGAGATATTTAGAGTTAATGCAATTGTCTGCATTTTTGGGATGAGTCTTTGCACTGTGCTTATCATCAATAGAAACAGAAATGAGAGCTAGCCTTTGAAAAAGAAATATCAAAACTGCAGATTACATTGTATCAATGAGACCTAAACACAGAATAGTATTTATTCCTAATCTAAAGTGACATAATCTAGTAGGATTTTTGCTATTAAACTTGAATATCTGTAATGGGGTATAGCAGTTCCATACAAGTCTAGAAAAGGTTGATTTTACCCTGGTAAGCAAATAATTTTTACAGTGTAGAAATAAAGGAAAACAGGATTAGCATAGGGAAAAGTCTTATGTGTTAGAATGGCTTCTTTAATGACAGACATCATGATATAAATCTCTTCCATAATCTCTTCAATCTGTCTTAAAAGTTTGCTTTTATCTTGCAGCCCTCTTTAAAACTGCTCAAAATTTCACTTCCTTAGATGGCCAGAAACCTTTACACCCCTGACCAGTGTATACTCAGTTAATGTTGTATTAGTCTCATGCTTTTATGTTAGTTTTTCAGAATTTAGGATTATTTCCATTCCCAGTTCATGTTTTTCTTGATATACTCTACTAGGATCTGTGCTAGAAACATAAACCTGATTCATATGAATTTTCTTTTCAAGACTTCCCATGTTCATTTAATATTTCCACGTCTCCTTCCTCCTGTGAACACCTAACATTGCTCACAATAACAATTCTTTGCTCTCCAGTGCCTGCCTTTGCACTTGGTGTTACTAATCTGTATTCTAATCTGCACCCCATACATTTGCAGTATTAATAAATACTTTCTAAATTATAACCTGTGCCTTCTCAATATTGTCAATACCTTCCCATTTCTGTCATTCCCACATCCCATGGGTTAGAAATGTGCACAATTAGCTACTTCACAAAATGTACCATGACAGTCTTGCAAGGCTGGTCCTCCTCATTCATCACCAATCGTTCACCTATCAAGAAAACTTGTTTTGTCTCCCTTTTAACAAGCTAAGTGCCTCTCAAGAACCTCTCAGGTTTGATATGATTATTAAAGCCTGTTAGGGATTTTTGCATTTACTAATTATTTCCACGTGCCCTGGCTTTCTGCTTTCTTTAAAATATATCCATGAGTGTTGATGTCAAACTAGCACCTGGATCATTTCCCTCCTTTCTAGATGACAGATACTGTGTTCACAATTTCCCAGTTATTTGCTAGCAGTGTGAACTTGGGAGCTTGGTTATGGCTAATCATGCTCCTCACCCCCACACCCCTCTTTTCCTATTTGCAGTTTCCTCAGAACTATGCAAGGATATCTGGAGAAACCTCATTGTATTCTAAATTCTCATAAGATCTCTGCCTGAAAGATAAGAACCAGTGTCCTCACCTTCATCCATGAAGGGCTAAGACATCTGACAGCCATAAGGCAATATGCTCTTCTGTAAGCACCCAGTGAAATCTACATTAATACCATGAGTTAGAAAATATTAACAGGTTCTTTCCACCTCAGCAGAAGGAATGGGGGAGAAATTTCTATTCACTTCACTGGCAGTTTAATAATTTGAGTCTTAATGGTGTTTGTTAATCCACAAACCACAAACTCCACTTCCTTCAGCATCTTGGTGCCTGCACTGGACTCTCTCCAGTAAATCTCTGTCTTTCCTGAACTGGGGTGCCCAAAACTGGTCACAGGAAGATGACACATAGAAAACAAAAGGCTCCCTGTGAGACTGTTGTCCTTAGATTTGAGGATATATGGATACACCTTCCTTGTTGCTTTGTAAATAACTGAGGAAAAACTGGTTCTTTTAGTACAAATTGGGGCAGTAGCAAACATCTTGAATTTACAAAGTACAAATGAGGGTAGGGGTGGTTCAGACAAGTAATTTCTGCTGCTTTTTCTGTAAGAAAAAATATTATTGTTGTTTCATTTGCTGAAAATAGCCCTAGATTGCCTCTTTTTTTTTTTTTTCTAATAATAACTTTCTCTTCGTTTGATGATTTCACTGTCCATTTCTTCTGGGTCTCAGTGGGTTTTGAGGATTCCCTTACTGGTAAGCAGCTCATGTTTACTGTGTTGTGGCTGCTGCAGTGTTACTGATCTGAAAACTTGTTTCTCTAAAATAGTGAAACTTCTGGCTGTATTGGTTTACTTTTGTCAGTTCCCGTGGCAGCCTCTCCAGCTCTAAAGATGCCATGAGCTATCAGTACATGTTGTGTATGCAATGTTTGATGTTCGCAACAGCTGCATTTCTTACCACTCTTACCCCTATGTGTGAATCAGAAATGACTATTACAAAAGGAAGTTGACAGGCTTTTATTAATAACCCCTGATTAATGAATATCATGGTGTAGGATAAGGTAGGTCACAAATAGGTGTTTTAATGACATCATTCCTACAGCCAAAATCGAAATATTATTAATTTTGAAAATTTTCATGACAAACAGTCACAATCTTAGAGAATTTTCATGCACAAAACACCTTTTCTGCAGTGCACCTTCAGTGTCTTTACTTAATTATGAGACAAACAAAATCCAAGACAGTGTTGAAAAGCATGGAAGTTAATGCAAAAAAAAAAACAACCAACAAACTTTCCTTTGTAATTAGTCTCAATAGATCTGTAATGAATTATCTGTGCTTCATGAAGTTCTGGCAACTGCTTCTGCAGACAGTGGAATGAAGATCAAAAAGGCAAAGAGAATTATGGGGGTGTGAAAAAGGAATTTGACATCTGAGTATAAATTAGCAGGTATAGATTTCTGTGGTTACACAAAATGAAAAATTAAAGAGCTTTTGTGATTTATCCCTTTTGGTCTAATACAAAATCAAGAATGGGATATTTATTATAATTAAAGTATGATGTTATATTGCCAGAGAGTAATATGAAATACCCATTTA
>JAABNV010146597.1:0-12255 GCA_033439845.1 Ispidina picta
TGACTTGGTCTAGGTGATCCTGCTCAGGCAGGGGGGTTGGACTAGATGATCTTCTAGCTCCCTTCCAACCCCTAACACTCTATGATTCTAGTAATCCTTTTGAGTATGTGCTAAATTAGAGTGCAAGACAGAAGGTACTGTCTTCTTTAGTAGTAAAAAAACTGATTACTCAGAAGAAACTTTGGTCAGAATTGGTGAGAATCATTAAGAGAAAGAACTAGTAGCATTTGATAAAAACAGTTTTGGAAGATACTCACTGTGGTATCTAAGGAAAAGAGATAGTATTATTCCTTTTTTCTTTTCTACAGTCTGACAATACCAAAGTAATTCCAAAATGTATCAGCCTCTATGACAATTTCTTTTTTTTTTTCAGAAACTCATAATCTTGATTTCAAATGATTGCTGGATTTTGCCTAGGTTGCATATATTGTAAAGTAAAAGCGTGTCTGTGGTTGACAGGTAGTCTTGTAATACATAGTAGGTTTTGCTGCTAACTTTTAAAGTTCTTCCAGCACTAGATGGCAACATCTCTGTACATGTCCACTGAAAACTGTGGAACTTTGCATCAATTCTAGGAGATCAGTGCCTAAGAAACGAGTTCTTAACTGATTGCAGATCGAGTTCACAGTTAAGGTATTTGTCACATGGCAACCATTACAATGTGATTATTTTCAGATAGGAAAATATAGCTTTTAAATTATATTAACTAAACATGGATGCAGCAGTTATTTGGTATTATTTGATTATGCATTCTGTGAAAATAATCTTGCTGTGTTTTGTCCCTTAAATAATGTACAGTTAATTTTTTTTTTCTGAATTTATGACTTCATATTCTGAGGGTCATTGTTGGAATAATAATCAGCTGTGTGTTGAAGTGCATCTGTCTTGCTTCTTTTAACAAGTGATACAAGAGACCAACATCTCATTAAATTGTAAGGTTGCATTGGAAATGTAATGGTGGTAATGTAATGGATCTTCTATTTTTCATCTGTGCTTTGTAGTCTTCCATTGCATTTCAAATTTAATGAATGAGTTGACAACCAGTAGAAGATTATTTATCTATTTATTCATTTTAACATTGCAATAGTAGTCTACTCAGGGCAAGTTATAAGGTGATGAAATAAAGTCAATGTGATGTTAACTCTTAATTTTCCATTTGTCTTACAATGCTTTATTTCATATTAGAAAGCAGTGATGAAGCTGTTTTGGTTCTAAGTGTCCTGCAGTGTTTATCCAAGACTAACTAGGTGAAGCTGTTCTGTTGCCAGATGTACATCAGAGCTCTTGTGATAATAAATTAATCCGACAAGTTTACGTTTGGAAAGCATCTGAAGGAATTTTTTTTGCTCCTTTTACAGGATTATGTCTTGGTTCTACTTTAGGATATCAGGATTCATTTCATTACTTATTTTTATTTACAAAAATAGGAAAAATAAACATCACAAACAAACAAATAAAACCCCAAACAAAATAACAAATTAAAAAAAAAAAAGAAAAGAAAAAAATGCTTTCAAAAATGCTTTCAAAAAATGCTTTCTGCTGCAGAGCTTGTCTGTAGTTACTATATAGCACAAGAAAACTTTCCCCCCAAAATGCCTGATATTTCAGTTCAGATACTTCTGAGTGCATCAGGCTATTTTCTGATTAACAAAACAACTAGATGTGTGCTCTGAAGACATGACAAAATAATTTTGTAGATATGTTCTTTCTTAACTACCTTTGACTTGAGATTGAGCTTGTGTTTTACTGTTCCAAACAGTAGTTTTGTATAGTGGCCACCTATTTCTGCTGTTTTTCTCATTTGCTTTTAGTCCACATCCAGATTTCTTTTTCTTTTTATTGGCAGTGAGTCACAGATGAAGAATGGAAGTTGTTCTTATCTGGGTATTGAGGTGTACCTTTGCCAATCTGTGGTAGGGCTTCTTCCAAATATTCTGAAGGTTGAGTTCTTAGTGAACCCTCAAAGATCAGCCCTAAATTTGCTCAAGTTAGAAGCAGATCTAGACTTTGTAGCCAAAGGATTATCTTTTTGAAGGCAGCATTTCAGCAGTTGCATTGTGAGCTCTAAGGACAGTAGGATCCCACAGCAAGGTTTTTTTGTTCGTATTATCATGCAAGGTGCTTCGAATTTATGTGATGAAATATGTTTAGCTACATCTCACAAGCAGGCAGTATAATTACTGGAGAAAAAACATGGAGATTTCTTCCTGGTCACTGCAACAGATCTTAATATAGGACTTTCCAGTACTGTTTTTGATCTGTAGATCAACAAATCTTGGTGGAAATTGTGGTAAATTTCAGTTAAAAAAAAGTTTGGGTGAAACAGCAAGGCCTATTTATTTCTGTTTCTGCTCTGTCAGTGTGCTACAAAACACTTGAATCCTGATGGATTTCACCACAGCCTACATGAACTGAAGGGACTTTCTGGATTCTCTCTAATCTGGACACTGCAGAGTGATCAGCTGGATCCATGTGTGCTTTCATCATCATTTCAGCACAGAAGAATTTTAAACAGATGCTGTGTTTGGCAAATTAATTACCTTATTGTTCTTCACTCTGTAGTCTGAGTCTGGCATTTTTCAAACAATCCACAGTGAAATATGCATGCAAATCAGAAAAAGAACATACTCAGTTATAAATGTAGTTTTCCATTTATGATTTTTCATTGGGTCTTCTGTCTGTCTCTGGAAAGAGAGGAAATGTGAAGTGGGAACAATGTTGGATAAATTCAGAATAGTGGTAGTGGGTGAAGAAATTAAAGAGGAATGTGTATCTCTGCCTTTTGATTTTTCTTAAACCAGTTGAAAAAGATGATTATTGCACTGTATTCACTGTTGGTGCAGTCTCACTGGGAGTGCTGAGTGCAGTACTGGGCCCCACAATTTTGGAAGGATGTGAAGGCACTTGAATGCCTTCAGAAGAGGAGTTGGTGGAAGAGCTGGAAGGCATGTTCTGTAAGGAGCAGCTAAGAACTTTCGTTGGGTTTGTGTAGTTGAGCCCCAAAGTGCTCAGGCAGTTGGATTGGATGGTCATTGTAGATCCCTCCCAACTGTTCCACTCTGTTCCACTCCATTTCACTACTCTACACTATTCTGTTCCATGCTACTCTATGCCAGTCTGTTCTACCTCCTGTAAAACCTCTTTACAGACAGTCCATCTTATATAATCTTAACCTGTGTTAGGAAAATGATTTGATTTGAGGACTCCTAGATTGAGAAACAAATTAAGCTCTTTACAGTCTGCAATACTCAAGATAGGTTTTTTGCAGTTTTGATTCTCTTAGACAACATCTAGGAGATGAGGTGGTGTGGAACTGCTCTGAGGGTCTTGTCTTCACATTCATAGAGTCTCAATCTGTGACCTCACTCCAGGGATCAAGGTGAGTCTGACCAGCCTGAAGTTTCTTGGATCTTTTTGTCCTTCTTGAAGATTACTTTGACTGAGTCCTGGGGCACTTATCTCAGCTGCCAAGTTTTTTTCCCAGTCTTCTTTTTGTCACCTATATACTTGAAGAAGCACCTTGTTGACTTTGACATCCTTGTCCAGCATCAACTCCATTTGGGTTTTGGATTTCTTAACCTCATCCCTGGATGCTTGGACAGTGTTTCTGTATTCCTCCCATGTTACTTGTCCCTGCTTCCACCCTCAGTATGGTGGATTTTTTTGTGTGTTTGAGTTTTTACGAGAGGTCCTGTTCCTATTTCTCTTGCTGAAAAGACCTACACAGACATTCTGGTATTCTTGCTCATTTATAGATCACTAAATAATTATCAGAGGATTTAAACAAGTATCCTTTATTCAGTTCTTTCCCAATATTCTACTTCCTGCAGGAGGAATTGTGGGAGCCAAGACCTTTGCCTGATAAACGAGGTGTTGACTTTCCTAAGGCAGATTTATCAAACTTTTCCATAAAAGTCTCACTAGGTGAGATTTCTTTGACTGCTGTCTGGGACTCTATATATTCTTGAGTATCTCAGCTCATTTCATTGAACATAGAAAGTCTGAAATGTGGCATGGCATCAGAAAACTATGTGTTTCTTCCTTTGAAGACTTCCCTATATCTCTGCAGAGCTGGACAAAATCTTCTGGCTCTAAGGCCAGCCTTTCAGGAGTACATTAACTATTTTACAGAAAGTGATCATGAGGCAGAAATAATGTCTCATTTCTGAAAGCTTGACTTATTCACATAGTGGGAACTTTTTTTCATGTTTTCTTTGACCCCTTTATCAGTGATGTATTTTCTCTTACACTGCACATGTCGACATTTAGTTTATGTGTTTTTGGCAAACTGTTATCTTTTTTTTGTTTGTTTGTTTATGTGTTTCTTCATTCTCTACAAACAGCCCTGTTCATAATGATAGTGCAGAAAAAAAAAAAAAGTTGGTGTAAATGAGCACTCTCTAGCATTATTATGCACAGGGGTTTAGGTTTCTTTGTGTTTGGTTGTTTTGGGTTTTTTTTTTCCCCCACAGGATATCAACCAATATAATAGACTACTGTGCCTGGAACAGTTTCCTGAATAAGTTACATCTGTGGGAAAAGAGTATTTACAGTTTCTAAAAATTAGGAGCTTTCTAAAGCTGTATTGGCTTGATTTTATTGTTGTTGTTGTTGTCAGCAAGTGGAATATTGGTTTTGGTTCTGTCTTTCAAGTACTACTCGGGGACTTACGTACAATATAATTGATACACACAGAAAGATTTAGAATTGTATATTCTTTAGTTGGCCACACTTATGTGGAGTGGAAGAATGAGACTGGAGAAAGTATTTTCCTTTGAGAGTCATACAGATTATTGCCTGACTGTTTACACCTCCTAAACCTTTTTTTTTTCAGTGTGTTTTCATACAGAGTTGGTAATGCAGCTAAGCTGTTGTTATAGAATAGTATTTTAGGATAGAAAAGACCCTTACAGTTGTTTTGTTAATATGGTTTTAACACAAACCAGATTTATGTATGCTGTTTTGCTCATAAAATTATAAAAGGCATTTTGTGGCAATAGACACTATGCAATCATTCCTCACCTACTGAGGGCATAGATTTTAACAAGTAACAACCTCATAATTCTGCTAAAAACCAGTAAACCTGTATATTGCACATGGTTGTTCTTGGTAGATTATCTGCTTAAGGGAGTAGATACATGGAGTATGTTTGCATGGAGAAAATGATACTCCTTAAGTCATTTAAGTTTCAAAGAAAAAGACATTTCCTTACTGCATTGTCTGGAAACATGTTAAAGGTTTGTCAGAGTGTGAAAAAAAAAAAACAAACAAAAAAGAACAGCTATTAATTAACAGAGTCCTATACACATGATAAATAGAATTTCTTAAATACTTGAATGTGTTGCACATATATGTGCAAGTGTGTTAGTGGCTTTGTGTGTGTGTATAAAGTTTTTCATTCCCACAATAGTATCATAATATCTGAATTGCACAGGAATTTCCAAGCAAGTTCAATGCCTTTACATCAGAGTGATGATTCAGAGTGAATCAGTGTGTTCAAAATGCTTCCTTCAATGGAAACACAAACATCAAGAGTTCAAAGGCAAGTTTAGCCAAGCCCTGTGCTGTGAAGTACAGCATCTGGGGTCTTTGGTATTAGTGCTGGTGTGTTTTCCCTTTGTTACCTGCTGTTGCATGTATGGCCCATTGCAAAGAGAATCAATATGACACCCTGGCAGGATTAAAGTATCAAAAATAGAATGTAAATACACTAAAAGTGTACTTGTTTTATCTAGGAGGACTGATGGAAAATAATACATGACAGGAGAGACTTAAAAGGTACATGTAGAACCCACAATGTTAGATATAAACTTAAGATTCACATTTTCTTAATTCCTTTAAATGTTTTTCCTCAGGTTGGACTGAGATGACATATGTAGGTACTTTGGTATTAATGAAGAGGAAACAAAATAATAAACATGGTATGTCATGTGAAAGAGAGGCTCATTTTCTAGAGGGGGAGAGAATAAGAAAGAAAGAAAAAAAGAAAGAAAAAGAGAACAGAAAGAAAGAAAAAAGAAAGAAAAAGAAGAAAGAAAGAAAGAAAGAAAGAAAGAAAGAAAGAAAGAAAGAAAGAAAGAAAGAAAGAAAGAAAGAAAGAAAGAAAAAGAAAGAAAGGAGAAAGATTGAACAAAAATGAACTTAATTACTGAACTTTCTTTATTTCTCTGACAAATGAAGCAGTAGATCAATGTATGTTTTTGTAATTCCACAATGCCCAGTACTCTTAGTTCTACTTTCTTAGTGTTTGGCCCACATTTCTTCAATTAATGTCCATATTTCTTAATTGCATCTTTGCAATATCAGCCCATTTCTAGCTTACATTTTCTAGTATTTTTTTTAGTCTTTGTTTGTCCATTGTATTTATATGTAGTACTTGAAGGTGTCATTCTCAATTTCATTTTTCTTTTTCAGTTTTAAGTCTGTCTTAGCTGCTTGCAGGTGGTCATATAAAATAAGTCTGTCAAGAACAATATTTTTTGTGTCCTCCAAATGTTGAACTTGCAAAAAAACCCACATCTTGAGTTTTCATACATTTGTCACTTTGACCCACATCTCATCACAGTGGGAAGAATCTCTTATCAACCAGGAGTTTGTGCGTTACAGAGCTATTATCAGGATTAGATTCTTTCATACTACAAAATAAAATTGAATTATTACAGCAAATAGAAGTTCAGCAAGACACCATCATACCTGTGTACCACTGGGGATTTAAGAAGGAATGAGGGAGAACCCTAACAGACTTAAGCATGATATTACTACTCTTTAAGGTATAATGTTCTTGGAAACCACATAAGATTATGTGGTAAAGTAAGTAAAGATGTACCCCACACTGCTGCATACTGATAGCAGGCATTGGAAAAATTAGTTTTTATGTTCCAAAAATTATTTTGGCTCCTTGTACTGTTCCCACAGCCCTTGTTTCTCTAGAACAGCTCTGCCTGTATGAGCAGTGTTCAGCAACTTGATCAGTAGTACACTTTCACACCATGTGAATCTGGTCAAAATCACAGTAGATCCAAGAGGTTGGATCCCTTTATAAAGTTTTGTCTTCTACAAAGAAAGGGCATGTAAAAGAATAGCTCAAAAGTGTTTCTGTCTTACTTAAACGTATGTTAAAATTTGTGAAGTTTTGATTACAATAGCCTTATTTCCTATTATGAGCTATATTTTTCTTATCTGATTTGCTTCATTGAAATGTTTAGTAATGTGTATATAGTTGTCTTGCAATAACAGTGAAATTCGGTTATGATAAATGATGATGTACATTTAATTTTCATTAATTCTCTTACTGAATTTATAATAATTTTGAAATCAAAGACATCTTATTTGGAACTCACTGAACAAGTGAAAAGCACCATAAGCCAATCTTAAAGGTTGCTAGGTCACCAAATATTTAAAGGGCATGATAAATCAATAAGCAATTGTACAGTTTCTTAGGGATGAGGTAGGCAAAAAATAGTAAAGTCATGATTGCATCATGAAATGCCAACTCTTATATTTGTAGTTGAGTATTTGCTACAGAAGGAGCAATCAGAAAATCATTTAACTGGTGTTCTTATTTGGCATGAGTTTATGGAAATGGTTGTATTTGCTCTTCAACGAATATTCTTCAGGAAAAAGCAGAATGTAACTAAGAGACTTGGAAACAGCATTAACCAACAGGCATATATGGTGAGATATTCTGTGATAGCAGTAGATATTTGTGTAACATGTATTAGGGTCATTCAGTTGTGTATCCTTGGAATATAGTCCTTTTTTAGGGCATTCTGAGTCCTCTTATAATCAAAATGCATAGAATTGAAGCTTGTAGTTGTGCAGCTTTAAATATCTGCAGCTAACATTTTTTCTTTCTAGAACATGTTTTTTGTCTTAAAATATAAATTGAAAACAGAGATAGAAACAATGCTTACTTTAAGAATAAATCTGTGAACATAGCTTTAAGCAAATACTTTTTAGTTACATCTATTAAATATAGACAGAGCTTTTTTCCATGTTCAAAGAATACATAAGTTTTAATACTTCAGATAATTACAGCATTCTGAGAAAGACATCTTGAATAATCACATGATTTCATTCTAATTTAGTACTCTAATTTGTTGTGGAAGGCATCATAATGCTATAATTTTAGTTCAAGTTCTCATTTTGTATTTTCATTCATGTGTGTTAATTGCTTAAGACAAATAATTGAAATTATTCTAAAAATCATGTGAACTGAACTCAATAATGAAGAACATCATGACTTCTATTTTTCACTTCATACAGCTGAAAAATAAGGCAGTCTTTAATGAGGTTTTAGTCCCATAGCCCTTTCTTGTCTGTGTTCTGACAATCACTGTCTGCAGATAGTTGTATATTTATAAACTCACTGGACACTTCTAGTGCAAACCAGGTCATTCTGGAATACTGAGAAATTTTACTGAATTTCATGGAGGTTTTGCTGCCCTAATGGCTTTTTTTGAAAGGGAAAAGAGTTTAGATTACCACTTGTTTGAGATTGCTTCACTGACAACCCTAAAGCTAGTATGAATTGTCACTTGACTATATATGTGCATTATGAAAAAACCAAACAAATGGCTGTAGCTAAAGTAATTGAAGAGGGTAATTGTAGAAGGATTAAAATGTGATCCAAAGTTTTGAGGTTTTCATTTTGATTTTCAAAGAAAAATCGTTTTATTCTGTTCTCTTTTCTATTTTCAGTTAGATACAAAAAGATTCCCTAATACTAATTTGATGGTTCCTCTGGGCTATGCTTATTTATTTAGAAGTTCTGAGTAGTGAAAAATAACACGTTGCTTACTTGTAAATAAGAGATTTTGAGGGATTTTTATCATCTCCAAATATGATACAAAAGAATAACCTGACTGCCGATTTTCCCAAGGAGAATCCTGAAAGTCTACCAAAATTAAGTAAAATAGTAATGAAGAACAAGTGAATGAAGACCTTTGGTGTCTTTTTTCACTCTTAATACTGATTTATTTAATTCAATCAAATATATTTGTTAAATATAAAAATGGAAGCATGATTAAGAGTCTGGAAACCAAATGTGTAGAAGTCAAGAACCCCTGAATATCACACATTACTTTCTGCTTTTATTTCCTTTTGCTTATAATACAATGATTTTATGTTTGTGAAATGAGTGTGTTCCAAGTTCTGTGCAACTTAGTCATATACCTGCTGCTTTTTAATAATGCATGAGTAAAGCGTGTAGTTTGTCTTTCATAGTATAAAACCTAAAGCTGCATATAATGCAATTTTAAATATGGAACTTAAAATGTGATACAAACTTAATGAAACCTTTCCCTTTGAAGTGGACAATCTTTGTTATTTCAGTCATAATATTGGATTAATTGTAGAACTCTTTCATCTTTGTTTTATTGTCATGGCTTTTTTGAAGGTAATGAAAGAGATGAAGAATCCTGTTGAGATGCTGTCCTGGTTTGAGTGAGAAGCAAACAAATTCCGTTCAGTGATTTTGCTTTTCAGCTCAGGTTTTCCATCTGCACTTTCTGAAGTTAGCAGCATGTTTTGCAGACAGTGTCTGCTTCTAGTTCTGGTTTCATTTTCTAACCTCTAAGTCTCTCTCCCTTATTCCTTTTCTCTTCCCCATTGGGAAGGGGAAAAGGGGTAAAAAGAGAGCATCTGTTATCGGTCTGGGGCTGCCCTGACCCTAAACCGTGACAGATGCTGTCATCAGCAGATCTTCTGCAAGATACTCTGATCTGGAAATTTAAGCATGAAGTTCTCTTTCCCAACCATATTTGATTTATAGAACTTGCAGAACCTAATCTATAGGATGGATTACCTCTAGTTACATTTCAGATCTATACAAATCTGAGGCTTTTTCCAAGGGTGGGTTGCTAAAGATCTGGGACTTTGAATTGAGCTAAAGGTTCACACTGATAGGTTTAGCTATCCCAAACTTCTAAAAACTTCTCCGTTTCCTCAGGTTGCCTTAGCTTTGTTCTCATTTTTCAAGTCTTGGTGACAGGCATTGACAAAATCAACAGTGCATGTTCTAATAATCTGATGAACTGAATTTGCCAAGGACTTCAAGTTTCACTTGAATTATGTTTGTTTGATGTTGTAAAAGTAATTTTTAGGTTTAGACTAAAATAATTTCGATGGAAAACTGAAACTTTGGACATTCCAAATTACTGACAAGGATAGACCTGAGCTGTAAGCAGATGGTACTTTTTAGCTCCATTTCAAGTTTCTATCCAATAATGTTGTTTCAGAATGTAAAGGTTAGTCAGACTGCTGTTCAGGGAACTGTGTGGGATTTTTATTGTAACATTTCTCCAGAAAAATACAGAACAAAGATACAGAAATTATCTGTTACAAACTTTTGGACCAGATTGAGAAGTGACCAGTGTGTGTTACGTACACTTTCAGATGCCAGGAATATGTTAATGAAAGAAAAATGTAACTATCTTCTCTGGATCACACAAACCTATATGCTGTATTCTTTCTATAATATATAGTATATGTAAATTCTATTTACTTTTGAATTTTCTTGATAGTATAATGGGGTTTCTTTTTCCACAACTCATTCTGTACTGGAGAACAAATTAGAGGGGTGGGGTTTTTTAGTTTTTTGTTTTGGTTTTTTTTTAGTTTTTTGTTTGATTTTTCGTGGGTTTTTTTGTTGGTTTTTTTTTTTTTCTTTTTTCGAATAAAACTATTTCAGTAATTCAGTAATTTAGTATTTCCCCACTTAATCTGTGTGGTACTGAAGCTCAAGAGAAAAGCAACTTGATGTATTTCAAAAGTAACTTCAAAAATTAAAAGAATTTCAAAAAATTTCATAAATCAAAATAATTATCTGGGAACCACACTACATTAGCACATCATGCCAGTGGATGAGCTCTGCATACGAAGTACTGTCTCATGTTCTCCTTAAGCTCATTTTAAATAGACATAGCATTCCTCTTGCACTGAGATCTGGTTGAAGCTTGGCAGGAAGCAGAAAGAATTAGTATGTGTTGTAATGTATACTCAAACATGGTGTTGTGTTAAAGGGTAAAGCAATTTGGCAGAAAATAAATCCTCCGTGCATTCCATCTTGTCCTCAGCTATCAGATGGGTTTAGATTCTGAGTGATACCCAGTCTGTCTTTATTTGTCCAGTCGTGTTCATTTTATGCCTAAAAAAAATCTAAGAGGTCCTTTTAACTTGTTTGTGCAGGAGTGTGTTTCTCTTGTAGTTTTGAGTCTCTTAGTAGTCTCATGGCACTCAATTTCTGTAGAATAACTTGTGAGGGAAAAGCATTCTTGAGTATTGGAGTTTAGTGTATCAGACCTTTGCTTTCACAATGTCGGTCAAGAATTTTTATAAGTATCTGTTATTGGATAGTTCTGGATTGAGAGTAAAATAATGTAAATTATTTACAAAATCATTATACATTTATTGGCATTTATGCACTATTTCTCTTAAAACAGACTAGCTATATAATTGAACTTAAAAGTTAATAGGTAATACTAATATATGAGTAATTTGTCAATTCCACTTAATCCAGTAATCCATGCCTTGTTATTCAGTGCAAATGGAAATATAAATGCACATTTTAGGAGCACTCTGTCTTCTCATATGTGGCCTGGTTATTCTAATTTAATGTTTACTTAGATTACAGCAACAATTAACTGGGTTAGCTCACAGAGCATTTCAATTACATCTAAAACAAAAAAACTTCAAGAGGGTGCATTTGCTTTTCTTATGCTACTTCCTTCTCCAGTGGAACCTCTAAATGCAGTATTTAAAATCCACAGTATTTAAAATCCACAGTTTAGGATTTGATAACTTCTTGAACTTTATTACAGTTAAGTATATTTGTCCTTTTTGGGTTACAGGTCTCTCATTAATCCAAATGCAGCAAGAGTACTATTTTTTATATATTTTTTAATTGTCAGTACAACACTTAAGAAAAATTGTTAAAATAATCCAGTAAGAATTTAAAAGTTCTTAGACATAATTATTAGAGGGGAGAGGATGTGTGTATGTGTGCAGAGAATAACACTAAATGTAGCGAGAGTATTTATAATTTCAGAATATGTAGCAGTGCAAATTGTGTTTGTGGTTTTCAAATAAGTGGCAAGATGAGTTTTGTATTCAAATTAAAAGATATTTTTTACCATCTTGTATCAGTGTTTTCTGTTTGTATCCTTCAGATTTTTTCTGTTATGTACTTAAAACTGAAACAACTGGTATGATTTGGGGTTTTTTTTTCTTTGTTATAAAACAGGACAGCAGTTCTAA
>JAABNV010147015.1:0-12231 GCA_033439845.1 Ispidina picta
ATCAGTACAGGCTGGGGGCTGATGTATTAGAGAGTAGCTCTGGAGAAAGAGACCTGGGGGTCCTGGTAGACATGGGGATGACCATTAGCTAACAATGCGCCCTTGCATTGGCCAAGAAGGCCAATGGCATCCTGGGATGCATTGGAGAAGTGTGGCCAGCAGGTCAAGAGAGGTTCTCTTTCCCCTCTACTCTGCACTGGTGAGACCCCACCTCGAGTACTGTGTCCAGTTTTGGACACCCCTTATATACAGTTACAACTATACAATGTTCTATACTGTGTTCTTTTGTAAAGACTCTTTTCTGTCTTTCTGAATCCTGCCTTTTTTTTTCAGGTCTCAGATTGAGCAGCCTTTAATTTGTTTTCCAGAGTGCAGGTATTTATTCTGATTTGAATTGATTCATTCTTTCTTTCACAGCATGCAAGAATATACTAAATAAAACAGATGTATTTGAATCACATTAGAAAAACAGAGATATTAATGTCCAAATCACAGAACATGGCTTGCTTTTTTTCTCTCTTGACAGTGTTTTTCAACAAGTAAAAACTCATTACAATACAACCCAAGCATGGATGAGTATGTAACAGCTATGCTGCTTTAGCCACTAAATTATTTTGGTATGGTGTCCTGGGCTATGCTAGAAGGGTGCTTGAGAGTCTGGACTTGGAAAGCTCAGATCAGTGCTGGATTTCCCTACTGCCTTTTCCTGGCTCTGCCTGGGAAAGTGCCCCATGCAGCAGAACAGTTCTGCTCCCATCATCCCCTGTTAAAATCCTTTCATAAAATACCTTCAAAGTGAAAAAATTAAACCTCTAGCTATTTCAACACTTTTGCTAGCTGCTACTTTCCCTGGTGATATCACCACATAAAGCTATGTGACACTGCTGTTGGGTGAGGTAATGTTCTTCTAGTGGACGCTCACCCTACACTAGTCCCATCAGGGAATGTGGAAGCCCTAGGAGAACTATTCTTCCCTATGCTGAACTTGACATAAAAAATGTTGTCTGTTTGCACACAGGCTAATGATCACAGCCTCATGACAGGATACTGCAGTGTCCTTACTAGGGATGAAAAGTGTAACATTAAGTGCTGCAAAAGTTTGTCACTGTTGCAGAGTAATGAGGATGTGCAATTTGAGCAAGTGAAACACACATCTTTTATGTGCTGAAATTGTATTGACAACCTTATTAAGAAAGTAGTTAGAAAATATGCCTCATCAAACATTAATTATTAGCAGCCAAGACTATCCAATCAACTTGTGATCAAGAAATTGTCTAGAGAATTGAAGTGTCTCTGTTGTGATGATCTTTATTTGGAATCTCTGGGCATTTCCCCACTGCTTTGGAACACATACCATAATATAACACATATGATAATGCAATTTAAGTGTGAATTGCTGCAGTGGGTGAGTGTGTACTGGCTCAGAGGTATCAGCAAACAGTGGCATCTGGCTCAGGGCACTGACAGTCTTTTGGCATCAATGCAAATAACAACACACAAGAAGCACTGCGCAAGTTGCTGCCAAGCTGTTACTTTCAATATAGGTTCTTGAGGAAAAAAAAAAAGTCAATTTTACTACAAAAATTTATTTGTCTTAGTGAAACCACAATTACAGAATAGTAAATGAGCCAAACAATGGAAAATACACATTCACACCTCTGTTGTAGGCTCAGTGTTTCTTCTTGTTCCTCTAAGTCAAATGCAATTGGCGTGTTCCTCTCCTAAGGTTGACTGATAAGTAAGTTGTGTACCTGGGGTTTTACTGAACAGCATGTGTCATGAGGTAGGCCACCCAGCTGCAGGACTTTTTGAATAACCTACACTACCTGTCTTTCCACACTTTTTAGCACTTACATATCTCTGGGTATGCCCTCATAAAACAGCTGTGACCAGATACATTATTTATTGCACCACTCATAAGGCTGAGCAGCCAGTGTCTTTCCTGTGATTAAAAAGAAGTGTAAAGAAATCAGCATTGCTTGATTCTTAAGTGTTTGGTCATACAGCTGTCTGAGTAATTTCAGACAGTAAACACGCACATTTACATCTCCTCTACCATTTAGTACTTAAGTGAGGCAGACTGTGACCGTTGTCCAACCTGACAGCAGTTGTCTTTGCTAAAGACCCATCTCAGTGCCACCCTACCCATAACCCTCCTTTCCTGGTCACGTGCTGCTGCTTCCCATCCCCACCAGTATGTCTGTGGTGCAGTGCCATCAGTATCCCTAATTTGCTTCCAGGAAAATCAGCTGGGGTCATTCTGTGCAAAGTCCAGAGTGCAAAGGTATATTGCATCACCTCTGCTAAATAGATTTGAAATCTGAGTAACCAGTTGGGTAGAGGAAGGAGTTGGAAATGACTGTCATTTCCATGATTGTCATTCTTACTCTGTTATTGTCATTCAGGGTAAGAACACATTGATCTCCTATGGGCAGAAGAAGCTGATTTGTGCTTTGTCTGTGTTCACTGTATTAATCCAATCTTGGTGGATGAAAGTAAAAATTAATACCTTGAGTCTTAACTAAGAGGCCTGTCAGAGACACATACAGAGCCAGATACTCCACTTCCAGCCAGTATCATTCTGGAGTAATTACACAGAACTACACAGAGTTCAGACAGCAAACGTGCTAAACCAGAATGAGAAAACAAGACTAAAAATATTTCCTTTTGTGCTCTATTGATTTACTGAACCTTAACAAAGGTTGACTAACTCACCTAAGTACTGGGGAGTAAGAAACTACAGAATGATTGATTAGATAAACAATTTAAACAAATTCAAAAATCATGGAGATGCTATAGAAAATACATGTTGGTGTATAGGTATTTAAGGGGAAAATTAATTTTACTGACTTGGGTCATATCCGCTGTAATTCAGAACTCATTGGATCTCTGGTAGGGAAATATTGAAAGATCATGGTATCCTTGTATTTAAACCCACCTTGGAAAACAACTTTTCTTAGAAGCTTACATATAGAATTCAAAATATATTTTCTGATTAGCTGAGGGCCCTTGTAAGCTGAAGACAATAACCTGTTATTTTCAAACCCAGCAGACTTTGAAATACCAACATCTTAGCACAGATTCAAAAAGGCCTCAAAAGAAACTAGCTCACACTCTCAGAAAAGACAAAATTCTCACTTCAGTAATTAGGAAATTTCAAATTTGAAGGACTCAGAAAAAGAGTTGGGCAAAGTATGCTTTATACTTACTATTTCCTGTAAGAACAAAATAGCATGGAATAACACAGCATAAGAGTTATCCTGTCTGTGACCTTTCAGTATTTATTGTTCAAAAAGAAGGCAGTAAACAGCCAGAAGAGTTAGTGATACAATCAGCATGCAAGCTAGAGTACTTACACAAATATTGGCTGACGTAAATGTTACAAATACAGAGATTTGAAATGCATGGATTAATACATCAGAGTTGCTTTGAAAAACAAGACAAAAGAAAAACAACAACAACAACAAAAATCACAGAACAAACAGATTTGTGGGGGGTTTTTTATTGTTTTACACAAAACATGCTGAATGACATTGGGACAATTTCTAGTAAAGAAAGCATGAGCCAAAACACAACCACCAAAACAAGAATGTTTCTTTTGTTTTTAGTTGCTTTCCTTTGTTATGGTAGTTTTTTCCTCAATAACAATAAATAGTTTTGACAGCCTGTCTTGCTGCTGGAGGTGTGCTTCCATCAATGAACTCTTAACAGATTTTGCGGTTTAGGACAGTATTGTTTCATAGTAAGTACGTCTGTCTGTGCTTTATCTGCCTTGCTTATTCTCTCTTCTTTGTCTCCCTTCCCTGTTATCTTCATTCAGTAATTCTCTAATCCATTTGTCCTTTTATACAATAGTCAAAAACATGCTTTTTCAATCTATCCTATTTTGTGTACTCTGCACAAAACTCCCATTTGCAATAGTCCAACCTTGTCTTCCCCAGTGTTCACAATTTAATACCCAGCATCCCAAACACTGACTGCAGGTCCTCTCTCTCATTTGCAATGTTGCCTGTATCTTTCACCCTGCCTTCACTACCTCCTTTGCTGGTGGCTTTGAATTCCTCATCCTCACCTTCAAGATGCTTCCTTTTTCTGCAGTCAGTGACCAGTTGCTGCCTTCCAGCAAGTTGCCTTCCAGCAAGTTGCCTTACATAGCTATGGTATAGATAAAAAAAAAACAACAAAACAACCAAAAAAATCAAACCCACAAAAATCAGTAACACAGCTAACCAAGAAATGTGGAAAGGAAGTTACCAGGCAAGATGAGGTCACATCAGCCAGTGTTTGTTAAACCTGCTTTGGAACAGCAATGCTTGATTCACCATTTTTAGATTTCCTAACCTGCGCTCCATCTCTGACTTTTTTTCTGATTGCTGTAATTTTCTGTCTGGTTTTGCTATTACTTCATGATCCTATACACCCTTTCCTTCAGCTAAGACCCTCAACTTGCTTTTTCAACCTGCAAAGATTTAATACCATAGCAAAGCACTACATCATGAAACCTTAGTCTGCTGTTCTTCTTTAAACCAAGATAATAAACCAAGTACCTGCATCAAACTGACAGGAGGTATGTCTTTATTCTTTATGGGGCAAATGGATATCCCTTATTTCTCAAACAAATAATAATAAGTACTAATAGCTCTAAGTGAATACAGTCACATATAAGCTAGAAAGAGGTTTATTATCTGGGATTATACAAGTATCCTGCATACTTCTGGTGATAAGTGTGTTAAAAATCATAGAATCATTCCGGTTGGAAAAGACCTCTGGGATCATCCAGTCCAAACATCAGCACTACTCTATAAAGTTCACCCATAAACCATGTCCCTCAAAACACCATCCAAACGACCCTTAAATACACCCAGGGATTGTGATTCAATCACCTCCTTGGGAAGTCTCTCATTTCTAAACTTGTATGCTACCATGTCATTACCACTATAAAGCTCCCCTGATTAAGTGAACAGTTGATGTTGACTTTGGGATTTCATTATTGCATTTAAGGAGGTTTGAGCCACCTGTAAGGATAGTGCCAGGGAAGAGTGAAATACAGTTACCATTGATTTCCAGCTTTCCAGGCTTTAATGTAAGATAAAGGAGTGCTTGCCTCTGAAGTTCAGAGATACATCTTGAACTGTTTCTTCTCTTTAACTCCACCTTTAAATGAGGTTTCAGGAAAACAGAGCTGTAATGCCAGAGAACAGTAAATTACTGGGTAATGCATGCTAATAAACAATTTGCTCTTCCCTAGAGATGAGTACTCAGCTGAAACACTATTATTTTTATCCTTTGGCTCTTGGAGTTAATGTTTTATATAACAATTTCCCTATTGAGGCTTTTGCAGAATAAAATGTATTTAATTATCAGCTCAGAAATAGGTGTGCTGGAATAGACGAGACATTCAGGTGGAAGAGGTCTGTGTCTCACACAGCTGGCTAGCGAAGGCAAAGGCTGCTCCACACAGGAGGTGCTGCTGCTGTGTCACCCTTGGGCAGGTTTTAGCCTGTCTGACAGCGACACCGGGAGGAATGTGACCATTAACAAAAAGGCTCTGCCATGCCTTATGGTGCCAGTCCCTGTTCTAAATGTAGAAGCATTTCAAACATTAGGCATATAGCAAATGACACCTTATTTTTCTCATCAAGGAATACACATGTCAGAATATTGAATAAAAGAGCAAAAAAAAGTCTTTCCCAAGCCATTGTTTTAATCCAAAAATTGAATTCTATGTGGTTAGGTCATTTTTCCAATACATAACCTTATATATTTTTGTCCTTTTCCACATAGGGTTATAAGAGTATCACTTGTGCAACACATGCCCAAGATGTTGGTGCCACCATCAAGGCAAATAATTGAAAGATGATCCAGGTAAAGAGGTTCCCCAACCTTTACACTTTATGTTTTCACTTTGCTTCTGTTGGGATAAATGCAGACACTTGAATGGATTATTAATATAGCCTAGTGAATCTTGAATGCAGCAGCAATACATACAGCATCTCATACAGAAACTTAGACAGCCGCCACTATTAAGAGTCCTGGTTTTGAACCCATCCAGCACCACACAGAACTGAGTAACAGAAATACCATGAGCAAACAGCAAAGTATCATATGAGTGGGTTGGTCAGTTAGTACTGAAATATAACAGTGAGCAACTTCCCAGTTGTTTTAAATTCAGAACTAGGGGCAGATAATTGCGAAGACCAAAGTTGAGACCTACAATAGTGAGTCCTATTCCTGATTCTTGAGAACGGTTGCTGTACCATTTGAAACTGCAGCTCACAGCCTGCAGGTTTCATTTTTCACAATTCAATAAAAAAACCAATTGGTTATCAGAAAAAATCACATTAGTGAAATTTACTAAAAAAGTAATGAAATTACTTGCAAGGTAGTTCCCATCAAGGTCATTTCATAGTAAACAATACTGTGCTAACAAATAAATTATTGATCACATGTCATTTAACACCTTTTATTCACTGGTGTTACACACTCAGTGGTAATTAAGATTATACAACAGTGGAAGCTGGTGATAGAATCTATATTAAAACTGCAAGTTCTACCATTTGACACATAACAATGGCTTCAAGACAAATTTTATTAATTCTCAGATTGCTTTCCTTGGATGAGATAACCCAGTGATAGCGAATGTAGTTTGCAATCTCCTGAGCAGACTTCCCAAAATGAAGCAAAAATTGAGAAACCATGTGCTTACAGTATCTCCAAACCTCCTTAGTTTAATATTTCATCATAATGATAACTGCTTACAGGCACTTAAATCCCTGCCAAAACCTATTACAGTTTTCAGTTGTCTTTAAAAGGCAGTTTCCATGGAGCCACTTAACTGGAAGTTATTCAGCTAGTCAATTCAGGCAGGATTCTTCAACAGGTATCTAAATAAAAAGAAGGATAGAGAGAAGCATCTAGATAATTCAAAACTCTCTGGGAAGCAGATGAAGCAGTACAAATGTCTGCTCTACTGACACACTAGCAGTCCAATCACAATATAGATAACATAATCTTTGGAATAGCAATTCATATACTCAGTCAGAGTGAATTTGTAATCTACTTACAGAGAGACCCTTGCCTTTATAAAGTGGACCTAATGTATTTATTCATAATATACATAGGTAGTTACAGAAGTATTTCAAGCTGATTTCTCTGTAAGGCTACTCAAAAGCTTATGTTGTAGAAGGGACTGTAATACATGAAAATGTTGAGTTAAGCTTTAAAAAAGTGTAGCATGTTTGCTATACAGTCACCACCTTGATTGCATTCCTACATTTTCTTCCATTTATACTCATTTTCAGGTAATTATTTGAAGACCAGTAAAACATAGAACTAGAAATCATTTTGGTTGGAAGTCTCTTTAAGACCATGAAGTCCAGCCATAAATCCACCACCATCGCATCAGATTTATCATCCCATTTTTGTTCCGTTCCATTCCGTGTCCTGAGTTCACAACTCTAAAGCCAGATGTCAAAGTTAACCTCAGTCCCGTAAATTAAACCACTGGACTTGTGAAATTATTTTCTCAAAAAATATTAAGGAGCTTTTATTTTCTAGAATGTGACATAATTATGACATAATGAGGCTATAAAAAAACAAAACAAAACAAAACAAACAAAAAAAAAAACAGCAAAAAAAACCCCCAACCTAATAAGCATCAATAAGGGGAAACAGAGAAGTTCTGAACTTATTTTTCATAGTTGAGAGTCTCATAGTACTGTTCAGTGCTACAGCATGCTGTTAAAGAACACACCTTCTATAACTTGCACTATTTTCAGATTAATTCAGTTTGGAAATCAGATTGTTTCTTTGTCCTCTACCTGCTAATGATTTGTCTGCCTACTTAGGGGATTTCAGTTCTTTCTGTGTGCAAATATGCAGCACTCATTAAATCTGTTTCCTTGGCTATGCACAAAGAACTACAGGAGAGAGTTCACCTGTCTGTAAGGAGGAAAAAGCCTTTGAACTTCAGTAGGAAAAAAACAGTTGTCTAAAACAACTGTCAAAAAACTCTTTGTCTACCTCTTTTTAGAGGTGGTAGAGGTCCCATCCCTGGAGACATTCAAAGCCAGGCTTGATGAGGCTCTGAGCAGCCAGACCTAGTTAGACATGTCCTTGCTTACTGCAGGGAGTTGGACTAGATGACTTTTGGAGGTCCTTTCCAACCTAATACATTCTATGATTCTATGATTCTTTGTTCTGTAGAAAGTGATATCTAAAATATCACTATATCACAGATGTAAAAATCAAAACACGATGCATTGTAAAACTAGATAAACTAGATATTAAGATGAAGGAAGACCATCTAGCACTGTACTATGTTGGACCTCAAACATAATGTGGTAGTTTGACCTCGGCTGGATGCCAGGTGCCCACCAAGAGACTTTATCACTCCCTCCTAGGGCGTTCTGACCCTAGAGGGTGGGAGAGGAAGAGGAGGAGGGGTTGAGTGATAGAGCAGCTTGATGGGCACCTGGTGTCCAGCCAAGGTCAAACTACCACAGCCCTTTTTGTCTTCCAGTGTGGGGCACAACAACAGCAGTTTCACATTAAGTGTGCTATAGCTTAGTAGTTCTTAACTGGCAAGATTAAGAACAGGTCACAGAGTTTTGTGGCTACTCTGCTTACCTCACTATTTTGCTAAATTCAGGAACATACCCATACAAACAATGTCTCTGTGCTTTGCCTTGGTATTGTTTGTCTTGCTGTGCTGGGGGAGTTATTTTGTGGTAAGGCTGAGGGAACTTGGGAATATGCTGACCCACATAATGTCTATGTGCTTCATGATAGCTTTGGTGGTGTTACTGTGCTGGGGAGCTATCTCATGGAGATCATAAAAGCATGGAATCATAGAATAGTAAGGATTGGAAGGGATCTGTGGAGACAATCAACCCCCTCCACCAATGCAGGAACATTCTGGGTGGGTCTTGAAAGTCTCCAGAGAAGGAGAATCTACCACCTCTCTGGGTAGCCTGTTCCAGAGCTCTGTTGTTCTCACAATGAAAATTTTTTTCCTCTTGTTGAGGTGGAACTTCCTATGTTTCACCTTGCTACCATTACCTCTTATCCTATCACAGGACACCACTGAAAAGAGACTGTCCCCTTCTACTTCACACCCACCCTTCAGATATTTGCAAACATTAATAAGATCACCTCTCAGTCTTCTCTTTTCCAGGCTAAACAGTCCCAGGGCTCCCAGCCTTTCCTCATGTTCCAGTCCCTTATCATCTTTGTAGCTCTCCGTTGGACTCTCTAACATTTCCCTGTCCCTCTTGAACTGGTGAGACCAGAACCAGACACAATACTCCAGATGTGGTCTCACTAGGGCAGAGTAGATGGGAAGGAGAACCTACCTTGACCTGCTGGCCACACTCTTCTTTATGCACCCCAGGTTACCATTGGCCTTCCTGGCCACTAGGGCACATTGCTGTCCCATGGAAACCTTATTGTTCACCAGGACACCAAGGTATCTCTCCTTGGGGCTGCTTTCCAGCAAGTCTACTACTAACCTGCATTGATACATGGTGTTGTTCCTCCTGCTGTGTAGGACTCTACACTCATCCTTGTTGAATGTCATTAGGTTTGGACAGGTTCCTAGGACAGTTATCACTTCCCATAACCTGGAATTTTACAGAAGAACAGGCAAGCAGCCCTGTCAAATTGACACACCACCTAGTAGAAGGGTGTCTTGTCTATCCTACTGAAAACCAACAGCTTCTAGCACTGTACTGTAACTACAGAGCCACAGTTCTGTACTCTTAGGGGACTGTAGCTGAGCTGGGGACCTACACTGTCTCTGAGAACACCCTGCTTGAGAAAAGGACCCAAACAACAACAGCAATAACTACAGTAATTGCCCTGGTAGTGAAAAACTGGACCAGGAGAACAAGAGGTCTATATCTTCTATTATCAAGGGAGGAAGAAAAAGAGGAAGAGATGCCACCACAGTGTGCTGCTGTACAAGGTATATTGGAGCTACAGTACAAACTGGATTCAAAGACAGTCAAGTGGTATGCTGCAGTTGACATTGCTAATGCATTTTCTTCAATTCCTTTGGCAGAAGAGTGCAAGCTGCAGTTTGCTTTCACATGAAGAGATGTTCAGTACACCTGGAATTGACTGCCCCAGAGACTGAAGCATGGCCCCATCATTTGTCATTGACTAATTTGATCTGCACTGGAAAAATGTTATGCCCCTGAACATCTACAATGCATTGATGACATTATTGTGTGTGGCAACAAAGCAGAAGAAATGTTTAAGAAAGGAAAAGATTAATTCAGATCCTTTTGAGAGCTGGTTTGGCCCTAAAGAAAAGCAAGCTCAAGGCACCTGCACAAGACATTCAGTTCTTGGGAACTAAGTGGCAGGATGGACACTGTCATGTGCCTATGGACTCTGTGAACAAGATAGCAAATGCATCCCCGCTGGTAAACAAGAAGGAAACACAAGCTCTCCTGCGCCTTGTGGGGTTCTGGAGAATGCATATTCCGGGTTAGTAATCTTGTAACTCAAAAGAAGATCCATTTTGAGTGGGGCCCTGAGCAAAATCAAGCCTTTGCGCACATCAAACAGGAGATAGTAGCTCTTGGGCATGTTTACACAGACTGTCTATGCAGAATGGACTCTATACAGCAACGGGATCATAGTCTCACCTGGAGCGCCTGGCAGAGAACATCAGGAGAAACTCAAGGTTGGCCATTAGGGTTCTGGAGCCAGCCATATCTGGGATCAGAAGCTAATGACACTCTGACTGAAAGAGATACTTGCAGCATATGAGGATATTTGAGCTGCTTTCAGAAGCTGATGGTACAGAGGCACATCTCCTCTTGCCAGTGCTTCTCTGGATGTTTAGAGGAAACATTCCGTCTACAGATCATGCAACCAGTGTAACATGGAGCAAAAGGGTAGCATTGATCATGCAGTGAGCTTGACTGGGGAAACCCAACTCTCCAGGGATCCTGGAAGAGGTCATGAACTGGACAGAAGGTAGAGATTTTGGAGCACTCCCTGAGATTAGTCATGCCCAAGAGATGCTGCCATATAATGAGTTACAGGAGGATGAAAGGGGTTAAGCTTTGCTTACTGATGGATACTGTTGTGTGGTAGGAACCATTGAAAGTGGAAAACTGCTTTGTGGAGTACCACAAGACAAGTCATTGAGGCCACTGAAGGACAAGGTGAGTCAAGTTATTTTTCAGAAGTGAAGACGATCCAACTAGACTTAGAGATTGCTGAATGAGAAAAGTGGCCAATGCTCTATCTCTACACTGGCTCCTGGATGGTGGCTAACGCCCCATGGGGGTGGCTGCAGGAGAAGTAGGACAGTTGGCATCACAGAGGTAAACCCATCTGGGCTACTGCATTGTGACAGGACATCACTGCCTGAGTGGAAAACATGGCTATAAGGTACATCATGTGGATGCTCATATGCCCAAAAGCCGCACAATTGAAGAACATCATAACAATGACCAGGTAGACAACTCTGCCAATACTGAAGTAGCTCAGCTACTCCTGGACTGGGAGCATAAGGGTGAGCTATATGTAGCTTGATGGGCCCATGAAATATCAGGACATCTAAGGAGAGATGCAACAAACAGATGGCCTTGTGATCAAGGAGTTGACCTGACCAGAGGCCATCACACAGGTAACTCATAAATGTGCAATATGGGCTGCAGTCAAGAGAGCCACGAGGGTAGAGTCCCCCCGGCATAGAGGGAGGTGGCTGGGTTTTGATGGTGAGGGCTGGCAAATCAATTACATGGGACCACTGACCCCGACACACCAAGGCAATTGCTACATACCATGGGGGAAACAGCTTGGTGGTTGGCTCAAAACATACCCTGTATCCTGCCACACCACATTGGGCCTCAAAAGGCAAATTTTGCGGCAACACGGAACTCCTGAAAGGATTAAGTCAGACAACGGGACACATTTCTGAAATAACCTTGTGAACTCCTGGGTGAAGAAACATGGTGCTGAGTGTGCATGAGCATCACACACAGTATCACCCCCAAGTCCCTGGAAAGACTGAAAGCTGTAACGGACTTCTAAAGACTATGCTGAGAGCGTTGGGAAATGAGGGACAGAAGCACTGGGTTATAAATTGAGAAGAAGCCTCTTGGCTGGTTAACAACAGAGAATGGCATCCTGGGACGCATTAGGAGAAGTGTGGCCAGCAGGTCAAGGGAGGTTCTCCTCCCCCTCTACTCTGCACTGGTGAGACCCCACCTC
>JAABNV010147404.1:0-12213 GCA_033439845.1 Ispidina picta
CTCCCCTGGGATGGTGCCAGGGCTGGGGCAGCCACCACCTCTCTGGGCAGCCTGGCACAGCCTCTGCCACCCTCAGTTTGTTCCTTACGGACAGGAACTCTCCTGTGCATGAATATTATCCCAGTTGAGCTTGAGCTTCCTTCCAGGACTGAGCTGGCTAAAAATCTTATTTTCCCTTGCAGCAAAACTGCAGAATCCCTGGAGGCTGAGCCACTTGTGTCTGCTCAGATATGCTGACCCCAGGGGCAGCAGTGGAATGTGCAGGTAGCTGCATGGGGGGGTTGCCAGGCACATTGATGCTTAGGGTGCTTCCAAGATTTCTTCTTTTGCCTTCCATCTCTAGCACCACAGGAGTGTCTCCATCAGATCAGGAGTGTGGCTAGTCAGGGAATTTCACATCTGCCCAGCCCTGAAGTCCAGCCAAGTCCTGCTACCTTGCCACAGGCATGTGGGGATACAAGGAGTGGTGGATGAAATATTAAAGCAAGCAGGGAGAGGGAGGTTTTGAGACAGGTGATCTCTTTGTGTGTTTTCTTGCCTCTCAAGGAAGCCTCCTGCAAAAGGAAACTTGATGTCTTGTGGTTTGGGAAGCTTTTCCCAATAAATTCAGATGGAGAAGTGGAAATCTGCTGAGAATTAGTTCAACCTACATGAGAGGAGGAGCTTGAAGGACATACAGTAGACAGCTGTGCAAAGAAAAACCAGCAGAATTGAATCCATGCTAATTCAGAGCATTCCAGCCTAGCTTTGCAGCACCATATAGAATATTTTTTATTATTATTCCTTTGTTTCCAAGGGCAATAACTGTCCCAAAGCAGAGATTTATAATAACCCAGGAGGAGGTTTGCCCACGTAGAAAATTGCTAAACTGCTCCTTTACACAAATGAGGCAGCTGAGCAATTGTCTGTCAAGAAATGGCACCGTTTGTTTGTTGGTTTGCTGTACTACAAACAGGTCATTTAGGGAAAAAGAAAAAGCAAAACTTCCAGAAAGACAAGCAGGTGCCAGATACAAAGTTGGCCAGAGAAAGAGCAATAATTCAAGAGAAAACATTTTGTTTTTAGGCAGTGAGAGTTTTGCTTTGATAAAGCACATGTAAAGGAAGATTTTCATTTTATTTTTACTTTTTTTTTTCAGAAGTTGAGTAGAAAGGAACTAGGGAAGGAAGATTTTGAAGACAAATGAGTATTTTCATAGCTCTTGCTAGAGGTTAATGCCACAATATTTCAGCACCATTAAAACAGCATTCAGGATCTCTGCCTGGCTTGGATCCCAGCAATCCCAAAGACACCAGGATGCAAGAGGTGGGTGAAAATGTGTCAGAATCCCCCTTGGGTTTGCAGAGGGAGGAATTCCAGCCTTTGGGGAATGGCAGGGAGCACAAGAGATGGAAATCAGGCAGCCTTGGAGCAGCTGAGACTGACTGAACATTAACTAGATTTAAATTTAAAGGCAGATTCAAGGGCCACCTCTGGTACTTAAGTCAAGTCCTGGGCTCCTGGGTGTTGGATTTATGGAGTTTCCAAGTCCTGGAGCTGTGGTGCTGAGGCCATGGGGCAGTGCTGCCCTGGCAGGGCTGGGGATGGTTGGATTTGATGATCTGAAAGGATTTTCCAACCCAAACAGCTCTGGGATGTTCTCCCCAAGCCCATGCAGGTTGTCAGTGTAACATACACTCAAGCTCAGCTGGAATTACCAATGATGCCAGGAAATCATCTGTAATAAACCCCTTGTTTATATAAAATACAACAACTGCCCCTAAAACCAGACATCTTTTCAGTTAAAAAAGCCATTTAGCAGAAAAAAAGAGAGTGAACCAAAGCCTAGTGCTGGTTTAGGTGGATCAGTTCAGGGCCACCAAGCAAACACACTGAAGCTGTTCTCATCACAATGTGTTTTCTCACCCTTGGAGATAAGCACCTGGCAGGTAAAATTGCTCACTATTTCTCCATAAATCTTCCCTGCCTTGTGTATTTATTTTTTTTTACTGCTGTAACCATCAATTATGAAGTGATGAATTCTTGCATAAGACCCAGCAGAGTCACTTTATCTTCCAGGGCTAAATTGAAGTCTCTTTGGCTTGTGATATTTCAGCAAGTTGGACACTTCCTTTCCCATGAGCAGGTTAATAACCACACAACAGGGCAATTTTTTATTCTAAAGGTACAATCATGCAGTGCTCTCCCATGGAAATAAGTGTCTGGAGCATCTTTTTCTGGACACTAAAATGACAGCAGGCACCTGCTGATTGATTCATTGCAGATGAAATCAGATTGATCTCATTGGAAGGAGATGGAAAAGGAACACACAGCTTCATTTCAGTGCAGAAAATGAAATTAAAAACATGTAAAATATGCAGCTACTTAAAAAAAAAAAAGTGGTTTTGTTGTTATTTATAGAGAGATATAATATCACAGTGATTAAATTAATGGTTTCTAGGCACTGATGAGAAAATTGCTGGTTTCATGACACAGCTTAAATCCTAATACAGTGGTGAGACTTCCCTAAAATCCTGCCCAAGTGCCTGAAATCTTGCTACCCCTGAATCTGCTGTTTTCTGACCAGGTAAAAAACCCAACAAACCAATAAAACCACCTCAATCAACCCCAGAACTCTGCTAAAATTCTCCTGCAGACACAAGTTTCTCAAGGAGCCATCACAGGGAAGCAAAAAATCTTCTTGTCACACACTGCTGGGTGTTGGAGAGGCTTTTACTTAGGAAATGGGGAGCAACAGGAGCAAATATTTTTCCTTTTCCAGTTTTCCTTTTCCTTCCACTGCTTCTCAGTTCCAGTTACTTGGGGAATTGAGACTGTAAAGAACATTTTTTTTTTCTGAGAACAGTTTCCAGTCTGTGCTCATTAATCTCTGCCTTTGCAAGAAGCAGCCAAGGGGTTCTTGTCAAATTGGGGGTAATATTGGAAGTAATTTGTGTTGGAAAATGGGGTGTTTTCCTCCCTTCACATGAAGGAACTGGTCACCCAAGATTCCTAAAGCAGAAGTGAAAGGAATAATTCACATTCCCTGCTTTTAATTTAGATAATATAATATTTGGCCTTAATTATTCTCTTAAATATGGTTAAAAAACTTAAATTATGATTTGAGTTTGATAACATTTCACTTTAGAAGCACTAAAACAAAGTCAGAATTATGCAGAGCTTGACCTTTCCTTGTAGGACCTCTCCTTGCTCTGACTTGGATGGCAAACCAAAGGATGGGAGCTGTAATTAGCCACTGGTGAATTTATCCTTGCATTCAGTTTAAATTGAAGCCTTAAAAATAAATAAATACACCAAAAAAAATCTGGCAAATGCTTGATAATTTTTATATTTATCCAGTATTTATTTATCCACCCTATTTATCCAGCATCCAACCAACTTCTTTGTTGTTACCTGTCAGTTCTGCAGCTGCTGACACAGCTTTAGCAATTCAAACCTGATTTAATTCAAATGGATGAGCAGAATTTAGCAGGACAGAGAGTCACTTCAGGAATGTGTGGACATAATTTCCTTGGAGCAAAGCATGACTAATGCCCATCAGCGACCAGCAGGAAAAAAAATAAAGATAAAGGTAAAGAAATCTTTCTGACCATGACTGGAGAGAGCAAAAATCCTGTAATCCCAGCAAGAACCCTCAGAAAGGTAATGCAAACTCAGAGTCAGACAGAAAAAATTCCACAGCCAGTGCAGTTTAGGGGGGATAAATTGTGAAATACAGAGCAGAAAGGGAAAGGAAAAATGGATGAATCAGGATAATAATCAGGTTTGGCATCCCAAACCATTCCTGGAGCCACAGCAGCCTGGGAAACTCCAGGAAAGTGTTTTCAGTCCATTTGTTTTTTCATTTACATGCCTGTCAATCACAAGCTACAAGTCTGTGTTTCTAACCCACAATTACTTCATTTGATGGTTGAGTTCCTGGCAATGTTGACAGAACATTTGCATTGTGAGTCAAAAGCTTTGTATTAAAAAAAAAAACAATTTGATTGATATTTTCCTTCCTTTTCTAAAACCTTAATCAGGAGGAGTTTTTTTCTACATAAAAAGGAGAATTTACTACCTAACAACAGGTTTGTTGTACATGTCTGACAGAAGAGGTGGTTAAAGAAAAGCTGTTTTCAGCAGCAGCACAGTGACAAGCTGACAATGATTTTACTTGTAAGAGCACATGTAGCCAAGAAAATTCATGTACCAGCAGCTGGAAACCACGTGGGTTTGTCATGTGCCCAAGCTCCAGGAAAAAAACCTCCAAGGAACCAAATCTTACCTAGGAAATTCTCTTTATGCTTTAGAGAAGCATTGTAGAAACACCACAGAGCAGCACAGCTTGGGTTCATGCAGTTACCAGTTTATTTCTTCCCTGGAATATGCATCTCAATATAATAGTGTTAGACCTCAGAGCCTGAAATTCCACATCTCTTGGAATCTCAGAATCAGGTTGGAAAGACCCTTGGGATCACCAAGTCCAAGCATGAACACACATATGTGTGTATATCTATTTACCATGTATATTTTAATACCCATTTTTCTACAGTATCAGACTGATTTTCCAGGATATTCACAAGTAAACCCTCAAATTCCTTCCATTTGGAATTGAATTCTAAATGTCAGTGTTCTCAACTCTGGAATTAGAGTCTGAATATTTCATTTGCAATTTTTGTGGCACCCAAGTGAGAGCCTGGCAGAGGAATATTCAATCAGGCAGCAAAGGAGCACATTGCTGAGAAACAGGATTTTCTTTGTCCTTTCCTTTTTCACCTGTTTGCTTTTTGTTTTCCTTTTTTTTCCCACAGAATCAATGTGAAAAGAATGAGATCTACAGATACCTCAAGCAGCAGCTTGAACTGCCAGTCGTGGGGTTAATATATTCAGGGTGCTGAAGCAGAAGAGTGAAAATGCCTTGTTATCCCAAATTTGCAGCATCTACTCAAACACACTTGCTGCTCCAAAACACTATCAGGTAGAAATTCTATCTTATTTTATATATATAAAATATATATATAGTTGTAAAATTCCTCTCAGGGTATGAGAAAGGAAATTTTTATACACTGAACCCCTTTGGAGGGGTTTAGATGGATGCCAATGATCTTCCAGTCACTGCAGTCAATTAAAAGGAGACCTCTGTTCACTCTGCAGCCCCAGGTACAAAGCAAATGCTGTGCTCAGAAAGCCTGAGAGGCAGAGCAATCAATAGCAGACCAGAGTAATTGCTGTGTGTGCAGCCAAAATGCAGCTTTTAGTTATGGAACAAGGTGTGAAATGTGTATTATCAAGAGGTATCAGAGTTCCAGAGAACAGTGATCAAACAGCCAGGTGAGAAAAAGCTCTTGCAAAAGAGTTCAAAAAGACTGGGAGGGCTTTCAGGATCTTTTCAAATCGAGGAAATCTTTGTTGCCTAAACTCACAACATTCCATTTCAAAAAGGAAAACCCAGGGAGAAGGGTTTCCCAGCTGAGCAAGTCATCACACAGGCATTTTGGGCCCAGAAATGAGCAGAGATTCCCAGAGCACCTGAGGGTTTGAATTGCTGCAATACCCCAGGAGGAGGAGGTGATGCCACCAGGTCAAGACCTAACCCCTTCTCATCATGGCCAAGGCAGAGGATGCCAGAGCTGGGTAAGCAATTCCACATGGATCTGCAGCAGGCCTGGTGTGTCTCCTGGCTCTGCTGTGACCCCAAGTGTGAATTAGTGCAATATTTCCTCTCACTCACATGGCAGCACCTACTGACATGGGGTTTTTTTGCAGGGCTGTTGAAATAAAGGTTTGAAATGTGATGTTGGAACACATTGGCTGAGAGGCAGAATGTGCTCAGTGGTGGCATTTGTGCCTTGGAAAAAGGGATTTTTCTCTTAGGAATGGTGTGGCCAGCAGGGCCAGGGAAAGGATTGTCCCTCAGGGCCACACGTGGGCACTGGGTTTGGTTTTGTGCCCCTCACTCCCAGCAGGACACTGAGGGGCTGGAGAGTGGGCAGAGAAGGGCAGTGGAGCTGGGGAAGGGGCTGGTAGGCAGATTAAAAGTCTTTTTCAGGAGCATTTCATGGTGGTTTTTAGCTCCACTGGCACTGTCTGGTTTTTAACCCATCTTCCTGGGTTTTAACCCTTTAACAACTTCACAAAAGCTTCAGTTCCTGCTTAGTTTTTTTCTGTTCACAGCAGGAAAATGATAGTTTAGTCATTTTTGTGACTCACTGCCTGCAGTTCCAAGGAAAAGCTCCATCTTTGCTTTCATCCTGGGGAAGTTTGGGGCATTGCCCTTTCTTTTGCCCAGAGTGAGGCAAATGAATCATTGCAGTAAACACACTGGTATTGAACCCCCCAGTGGAGCTGAATTCTGCTGCTTTATTGATCTGTCCTGTGCATTACGCAGAAAACAAAGCAAGCAGATCAAATATTTTGCTTTTTTTGTGTCAGCCCTGGTAGGGATGGGAATTTCCCACAAGGATTTTGTTGGAGATGGGGTAAAAATCTCACAACAAGGTGCAGTTGTAGAAAGAAAGAAGACAAAACACTAAATAAAGCTGGAGGGAGCATCTCTCTCCCACAAACCTCCTGTCCCACCTGGATCCTACTTTAGATAAAAGATTATATTTGGATTTAATGATTTTAAAGGTCTTCTCCAATCTAAACTATTCCATGATTTCCTGATTATGTGATTTTGAGCTGCCAAAAAGATCATCCCAGCTTCCAAATGCAGAGACGGAGGAAGGTATCCAGGCACAAAATGGAGTCAGTCCCAGCTCATAAATTCATTTAGTCTTGGAGACAAACTTAATGTCAGGTAACACAAATAGTGTTGAGTTTATAGATTAATTTTATCAATTAAAAGGGAAATAATGTCAATTTATTGATATATTCTAAATGAACTGGCTGAGATAATTTCTTCTTGTGCAATATTCCCAGCTAAAATAAAAATGAGAGTGTCTAAAGGGAAAAGCATGAGAGATATTTGGGTTGATTTTGACAGGTGAGGCATTAATGGGGTTCACACAAATCAATTGGTTCACAAATTGTCAGTTTATACTGATGAGGTGAACTTTGTTCTAGAAAAATCAGATATCAGCATCTCACCTGCTGAGAAAATTAATCCTCATTATGTCTTTTCTTGTCATTTAAATCAAGAGGGAAAAGTCTCAGATTTTGTAAAAGGAACCAAAAAAAACTGGCAATAAACTGGATTTTTTTTTTTCCCAGCATGAAAACTGAAGACTTTAGACTGAACTTGTCTAAAAATCAGCCAAAAAAAAGTTGAATTCTCTCCTTCAGATTTGCTTTTCTTCTTCTGCAGCCCTGGAAAAAACCAAATTGCTTTGAGGAGACCAACCAAGCCAGAGCAGAACAAAGATCCCTGCAAAGAATTCAGCACCTGCTCCATCCAACGCCTTGGCACCTCTCAGATGGGAATGACAAGGACACTCTGTGGGGTAAGAGCTGGGATTAATATCAATTAACCAGTCTCTCCAATCAACAGTGTGACAGAAATTCCAGGGACATGGCTGATTCCATCTTTAAAACAGGTAAAGGGTGCCTGGTTGACTCTTTTTTTCCCCCTTCTTTTCTTTCTTTTTCCTTTTTTTCCCCCATCTGGTGCCTTTCCTTCTGTTACAATATTTTCTTGCCAGGTGCTTTCTCCTGCAAGACATTCTTGGTAGAGAATTAATGTCAGAGAGTGTGTGGGGAAGGTATTAATGTTCATCTGCTACTACAATGGCATTTTCACCATAAGCTCTGGAACAACAGCACCAGAAAATGCAAGACAAGAGACTGAAAGAACTCTGGAATTACCCAAGAAATGTGCTGGGTTCTTATGCAGAGCAGAGGTACTGGATAAAATCAGATATTGCCAAATAGAACACCTTTATTTTTATTTTTTTTCATGTGCTGCATCAAATAAAAATAATAATTTCTTTAATGAGAAAGAGATGAGCTCTGTCCACAGCAGCCTTGAGCAGGGAGTGCAGCTCCTGGCAGATGTTCAGCTGGTGGCATGTTCTCCCTGAGCTCACAAGGGCACTGTCCAGAAGAATTAATGGACTCCTGTCATCATTCAGGAGGAAAAAAAAAAATAGTATAAAAGATGAATTTAACTTTAGTTTGGTGTAGCATTAATAACTTAGTTTGGTGGCATTAATAAAAATGCAACACCCAAGAGGAAAAAAAAAACAAGCAAAAAAAGTTCTTTCTGACAGTTGTAACCCATGAATCCACCAAGTTACACATTTACTGATCACTTTAAAAGGGCATTTTACAGTCATTTTGATTTAGGGTTGTAAAGGAGCTGAGAGATAACCTGCTTCCCCTCCAAAAGGGGGGAATATATCTTTTAAATAAATATAATATATATTTTAAATAAATATATTATTTATACTACTTATATCATAAGTACTAGCAGTAAGTATAAAGCAATAATTATAATAATAAATCAGAATAAATATAATAAATCAGAATAACAAGCATAATAATAAATAATGATACATATATAATTTATTTAGTTATATAAATATATTTTTTTAGTGTAGTGTTGGGTTTTGTTTAATATACTTTTACATACTAAAGAAAGGATCACAGCAAATCATTTTACAAGTTAATAACCCAGTCAGGGCTGAGAAACTTTGTGCTCAGACAGAGGCCCCAGTGAAACCCTGAGAACTGGCACCTGCCTGGGTAAAAGCTGCCAGTCCTAGCTGGGGGATCCCAGCACCCTGGGCTCTCCTTGATTGACTTGGAGTTAATTATCCCCAGCAGCTGCTGCTCAATTAATGGGGAATGGTTTCAGCTGTGAGTGAGGGGAATAAACAACTGACCCAGCCAATGGGGTGCTGGGTACCACCCTGGGCCTGCCCTATATAAGGGGAGGGCTGGGCAAGAGCAGCTCATTTGTTTGCAGGGTTCTTTACTGGGAGCTGTGGTGCAGCTGGAGTGGGGTAAGTTGGTGCCTCAGGCACAGTGAGGCCTTCCTGGTTTCTATCATTGCTTTGTGTATCAGTTTGTCAGTGCTGCCTTCAGTGGTGCTGTTTTCTCTTGGGGATATTTTATTTTTTCTCCCTTTTTTTTTGCCTTTCCATCCCATGGGAGGGGGGAGGAAGCAGGGGGTGAGCAGATGGGTGGTGTTCAGCTCCCAAACCACTACGTGGGAGTTGGGAGGGACCTCTGAAGACCCTCTGGTCCAACTTTCTAGAGCAGGGGGCCCCCAGCATTGCATCTGGGTGGGGTTGAAAGCCCCCAGAGAAGCCAGGCATAGGAGGCTTGCTGTTGTTCAGTAGAAAATGATCTTGTGCTGGTTTTGTGTCTGCCTGCTCTGAAATCATCCAAACCACATGGCCAGAGCACTGGGGAAGTGAATGGAGTGTGTGGCAGCCCCAGAGTGGAGATGAAGTGGTGGAACAAACAGGAATCGTATCAATAATAGATGAAATTGCTGGGTTTTTTTATTGTCAGTAAATAAGTGCAAGACAAGAGTGATACAATCCCTGCCCTGCAAGGCCACAGTAGCCATGGCAACATGTGCTGTCATCAGGGCAGATTAACCATCCAGAGATCACCCTGATGGACCCCCCGTGGGGGGGCTTGTGCCACAGCCCCTCTGAGGTGTCTTTTTATTGTTCTCAGTAGTCACAATGGCTCATCTTTATGTTTTGAGCATCTTTACAAACAGGGGGTAGAAAAAAAAGTGTTTTTCCATCCAGCTGCAGTTTCCTTTCAGTGAAGTGAAGACTGTTTCCCACGAGGAGGTGGATCTGGGTGTGTAGGTGTGTGCACGTGGGCACTGGGCATGGCCAGCTGTGCCCTCTCAGCCCCCTGCTTCTGTTTTTGATGCATCTTCTGGAGGCAACTGGTTTAGGGCACGTTGGTTTGATGTATGTGTTGCCCCCAGCCTAGAAAAGGAGGATTATTTTGTTTATTCTCTAGCTGCTTTGTGTTAGATTTGGCTGGAATGGGGGGAAAATGGAGATTTTTTCAGGATGTGTAATTCCCAGCTGCCTCAGAACAGACTGACCTGCTCATCTGCAGATGGATAAAGCTCTTTAAACCCCTTGGTGTGCACGCCAGGGGCATGAGGCTGAGAATTCCAGCCACGTGTTAACTCTCTACATCTCAATCAAAGACTGGCTTTAGAGCTCTGCTCCTTGGTTTATGAGGATACTTGTCTGGTTTATCTCTTTAAAAGCACAGTTAGATCCTTATCCTGGTGCTAGTGCCAAGATGTAAATCGGGTCCAGTTCATAAATGCCAGTGATTTCAGTCTTTGAAATAGGGATAAATAGCTGGTGATTTTTAAAGGTCAATTCCTGCTCAGAATTGCTTGACTTAATTACAGGGATGAATTTTTCACATCACATCATGTCACACTTCATCATTTCCATTGCAGGGAATAATTTCTTGTACCTCCCTGGCCTACCTTTGCTGTAGAAATGAGGACTCTCTTTTATGGTTCAGAGAGCATCTGAAAAGTGTCTATTACATATGTTCAGTCTGTCAACTGAATTAGATATTAAAAAAAGGCTTTTCCATTCTGTAAAAGACACATATTGCTATTTGCAGTGCTGATACTACTATTTGCAGCACTGCCCTGTCTGAAAACACCATTGAAAACAGAACTGTATCAGCCTCAAGACTGCAAATAAACACACAAAGAGGCAAGAGTGGCACAGAGAGCTGGGGTTTGTGGCTGGAGATGAGCCAGTGTGTGCCCAGGTGGCCAAGAAGCATCCTGGCTGTGTCAGCACCAGTGTGGGCAGCAGGAGCAGGGCAGGGATTGTCCCCTGGACTGTTCCAGGCTGCCCAGGGCAGGGCTGGAGTCCCTGTGAGCCCTGGAGGGGTTTCCAAGCCCTGGAGCTGTGGTGCTGAGGCCATGGGGCAGTGCTGCCCTGGCAGGGCTGGGGGAACAATGGTTGGACTTGATTATTTTAAAGGTGGTTTTGACTTGGAACATTTCTATGTTTGTGTCTGGTTTGTGTTTGATAATCTCCTGTAGGCATCCAGGCTTGCTCAGGGTCACCTGGTCCCTAAAGGTCTGGAAAAATTGGATAAAACTGAAAGCCAATTGGTTTGGGAAAAATGGAGCTTATCACAGTGAAATTGTGAAGAATGTGCAGCCTGAGACACGATGGTCACTGCTGACCTCTGAATTACTGCTGTCTGTCCTGCCATGGGTGGCTGCACCCATGAAGTGGGTTTGTATCAGTAGAGGATCCATGAAGTCTGCCTGCTGCCCTTACTCAGTGACAAAGTGCCTTTCTGCCTCAGCTGAAGAGATTCTCCTGCTGAATCCCCCAGATGTGGCAGCAGGGGCTGGTATTAATATAACCACTAATTCAGCTGAGTCTCCTGGTAGATGTTTTTATAGTCTTTGATAGTGACATCCCAGGCAGATGATAGTCTTTAGTCATAAAATGTTCAGCTAAATAATTCAGTGGCGTTTGGCTCACACCGTGGAGTCCCTTCCAGCCTTTTCCACGTGCAGTGAAATGCCCCGAGGCTAAGAATACCTCCAGTCTCATCCTCCCCAAGACACAGATTTCATTTAACAAGCCTGTTTTCACCTAAAAACCATGAAAGCTACATCTTCAGTGCTGGAAATTTTACAAACCATTTCTTGCTCGACTGCATAAAACAAACCCATGACCCAGAACCAGCTATTAAGGTTTAATTGGCTATTTTTCCTCTAGTGTTTGCTGCTCTGGACTGCTTTTTTTTCCTTTTTTTTTTCTTTCCCAAAGCCTCTGGGTGCTGAAATGGGACTGTGTGTGGGAGAGGTTGGAGATAAGAAGTTTTCTCGGGCGATTGATCAGCACAATTTGCTGAGCCTGTCTGGCATGGCAGCAGCAGCAGCCTAGCAACTGCCCACGGTTTCCAGTGCCTCTCTGCACTGGGAAATGCAGCTGGTTGCTGCTCTGTGCACAGAATGGTTAGAAGCAGGCTCATCTCCTCTCTGGCTGGCTGTAATGAGCAGGATCTGCTGTTTCACCTGCCTCACAGGCGTTTGAAAAGGAGCCCTGATGACCTCTCATCCCCCTCTCTCCCTGAGCACCGAACTGGATGTTTGCTCGCTGGTTACTGAGACAAGCAGCCCCCGCAACCACTTTAGTAAGGTTTTATTACACCTGATTTATTCTTTAACCATTTTACTGATAACATCATGGGTAAAAAATAGACTAAAAGTTTCACAAGATATGGAAAAGATGCTTGTTGCAAGGGCTTCTGCTCTAAATT
>JAABNV010147615.1:0-12202 GCA_033439845.1 Ispidina picta
AGTAACTCTAAACACGGGGTGTTATCACTGCTAGAAGCAGACACTGTCTGCAAAACATGCTGCTAACTTCAGAAAGTACAGTTAGTTAGAAAATCTGAGCTGAAAAGTAAAATCACTGAACAGAATTTGTTCGGTTTTCACTCAAACCAGGACACAAAGAATTACAGAAATACTACTAAGCAAAAAGTGTATAAATAGAACTACATGATTTTACCTAGGGCACTTTAGTATGTGAAAGCAGTAACTCTCATCATTAACTGTTTGGGATTCTACATATGAAATATGAATACTGTAATGTATGTAGTAAATATGTAATGAATGTGTGCTTATTTATAATGTCCCATGTTATAGTTCTATTACACAGGAAATCTGCTGTTAATTACAATACTTTATAAGTAGTAATTAAACATGTTCATTTGATTCTGGTGAATGTAAAGCTTGGAAAGAAAAAAAGTTACTGTTATGTTCTCTAGATTAATGATTCTTTAAAACTAGCTACATATCAGAACAGTGTTTCATAAAATTTTTTTTTATGCATGTTTTTCAACTTTTTAGCATGTCAACTCTACTCACAGTGTATGATAAACAACTGGAAGAAATGAGAGAAGAGCTGCGGCTTTATCAGGTATGGGTGTTAATATTTAAGACTATATGTTTATAGAATTAATACCCAGGACATTATTTTTTGTCAATAAAGGACAGCGTGCCTGCACCATGTGCTTCACAAATGTGCTGTCTGCAGTTGTGCCTCAAATGAATCAATGCAGAGCTTTCTTTGAAAAAGCTTTCCTCCTTTCAGCCACAGAAAAATGAAACTTATTAATGCTTCATATGATCACTGAAAAGGAAAGTGATCCTTTTAAGAATTAAAACCTGTAGCATACAGAAAGCGATTTTTACTTGTGATCTATGTGCAGAAGTTATATTCTGGTTTTGGTTTAATGCACTTAATTAGTTTGATCTGTCCATCATAAAGATTCTGCAAATAGAGTGTTCAAGCTGGGCTGATTTCAGAAGGCAGCAGAAGCTCTATGGCTTTGTTTCATTTGTTAGTTTACAGAAAATCCTTTTGACTCATGTAACTGGAGCTTCTCCTCCGTTTATTCCTTAACTCTTTTCTCAAATGCTTACTGCATAAAAGATGAGAATTATCCACTGTATCCCTTATAGAACATGAGTTAATTAGAAAATCAATCTGTAAGAGCTGTAAGAATCCCAAAAGATAAGTTTAATACTTATAATAACTTATGAATGCTTAGGTAACAGGACTTAGCAGCTGTTAAATTTATATGGCATCCCATGACTTTCCTTAAAAAAGAGACTTTCATTTACTGCAATAAGCAGAATTAAATTGTCCATCTTTTACAATATCAGTCAGAATTAAAAGGTGAGAGAATTACTAAAGCTTGTGTGACTTCAATGAGGTTTTACTCTTTCATGTTTTTGACAGAAACAAATGGGTAAGATGAAACATAAAGTTGTACAAGTCACCAAGGAAAATGAAAGGTAAATAATTGCACTGCCTTGTTCCTGCTGCTACTTTTCTTGGTTTCTGAATGTTAAAAAGCTTTTTTCTAAAATCTTTTGAATCTGCTCAATAGTTGAAAGATTTCATAATTAGCTGAATGTTAGAGTCTTTAAGTGCTTAATATAGATAACAGCAACAGGTTTATGAGATATGTAACCATACCTCTCCAAGAACTAAGTGTTAAACCATTTCAAGTGTTCTGTTGTGTTAACATAACAATAAAATTTAACAATAGATTTAAATATTACTTAGAAGTACATAGTATATACATATTGAAGGTATGATACACTTCAGTTGTTAAAAAAAATCATCCCTGTTAAATACTTTGAATGCATTTCTTTGAATTTCAGACTAAATACAGAGTTGAAAGAGGCTCTTCAGAAGGAACTGGACGCTCTTCCTTTCATGACTCTGAAAACTGATATTCCTGCAGATGACTATATAGTGAAAAATCTTCAACAACAACTACAACTGATGACTCGAGTGTGTGAGATGAAACACTTGCACCACTTTATTTTACTTGTACCTTGACAGATTAGGGGAAACTGTTTTATTTCTTGTTTCAGAATTAATTTGTTTAGCATTCCTTGAGACTTGTTTTGAGCCCTCTTGACTTTCTGTAGCTAAAGAAACAAGTACTTAGACTTAAAAACTCAAAGACCTAAAAAAAATTCTTTCCTAGTTCCATATAAGTAGTTTTTAATATTAATATGTGCTTCTAATTTTACCTAGTCGACTTTATATTGGATTTCTGATCAGGAAATTAAGAATTTTGTTCAAGTTTTTGTAGTAGCTCATCAGTTTAGTAAGACATGAGGAGACAAGTATATCTGGGATACAGAAAATAACATTTACATCTGAAAGAATAAGATTTTTTTGAGCTTATTACAATAATGCAATGATCCTGTTTCATGTGACTAAGTTGAAGTAAAATTGACAGCTGAATTTTGGTATTTGAATATTGTATATACTGTAGGCCTACAGTAAATACCTGTCAAAATCTGACCTATAAAAAAAATCTAGAAAACGTAGTTCACTTGGGGGTGCCAGTTGAACTTGTAGGAATCTGTTCTTCTGCATCTGAATGTTGGTTCTTGATGTGTGTAGCTGTAATACAGAAAAAAAGTCATTTCTTAAAAATTAGAAGTTAAAACCTTTTTTTGTAGTGAATGGTAGGCGAAGGTAAATGTGCTGTAATAGACTTTTCTATCAACCACTGTTTTGTGACAGGAAAAAGAACAAGCAGTAGAGCTCTGGCAGAGTGTGTTACAGGAGAACAATCGGCTCAAGCAGCAGTACCAGGAGCGCATGACTGAAACCCACTTTCATGTGGCTGAAGAGCAAAAGCAGGAAGTAATTTTCATTTATATTATTGTTTTGCAGTGTCTTTCTATACTGTAGACTGCGTCTGTATGTAGTCAAACTGAAGTGGGGGAGGTTCTGTCAGTTTTCCATAATAGTCATCTGAGGCTGAGCAGTCAGATGTAGTCACTGATTAATCAGCACTGTTAGAAGTGGGAAAACTTCTTCATTTCAAACGTATGGGAAGGAATTTTGGGAATCCACTGAGTCTGAGTCTTAGTGCATACAAATGTATATGTGCACAAGATAGGCATGTGCATATAAATAATCATGTGTTTGAATTGCGTGGTTGGAAATATTCAGCAGAGTTCAACACTTGGAATAGCCACCAAAAGATTTCTGAGTCCTAAGGCAGAAGTCTTCCATGTAGTCTCCATTTCCTCTTGTCATTCCATAAAGAAGCCTGGGTAAAGAGGTGAAAAGTCAAGTCCACCACTATTTTGCTAATGTAAGGCTTGTGTTGAGGAGCTTATTTCTCTTCTACTGTTTGTGGGGAAGGCCTTCTAGGAAATCTTAGTTCAGAAAAGCTGTTTTGCTCTGACAAGCTATATAAAGATCTTTGGTGGGTGAAGAGCTAATAGAAACTTCATGGCTGTATACACCTTGCTACAGATATTTCTAAGTCTGTAAAGAGATGATACCATTTAACTTTTCATTGATACCTAAATTCTTGGTGGACTTCAATGCCATTGTAACAACAACAAGGTTGAGCTGCCTTTTATTCTTAAATTTAGATACAGTTTTTTCAGTTGTAAGTTCGTTTTCTGGATTGCTAGGTCAAAGCTAAAAGTAATCTAATTAAAATCTACAAAGATGTAATTTCCTTCAATATGTACACATTTTTTAAAAACCGTTTTCAGCTGACTGTGAAACTCTAATTAAGCACTCTTTATTATGATAATAAGAAGCTCTGAATTCTCTTTTTAGGATCAACTAATTGACTTTGAACAGTTGACTCAGCAAATGCATGTGACCACTGAGAAAGCAGAGAAGGTAAGTAAAACCTTCTGAACAATGACCTAGACTAGAGCCTCTAACTATAAAAGAAAAGCAAGAAGTCCTTCATGCATACCTGGTTGAAAAGGAAATTGTGCCAGCAAACATTTCTAGGGACCAGTGAAAAAAAACAAGTAGTAATGGCTTTTTCCTGAACTTCCATTTCCAGGTCAGGGTGGGTGAGAGTTTAGCTCTTAATGTTATGTGAGCTCTTTCCTCAAGAAGTTAGTAGGTAAGCTTACACTCTGATTTTCAGTATGTGGTGTGTACTTTAGTCACATATTCAAAACATCCTCACAAATGAAAAAATTACTTCAGTGATGATCCCCTATAGAGGTTAGCTCAGCCACATGTTTCTTGATTCCTAGTTTGGCACTGCTTTGTCTTCAGTATCTTTGTCACTGACCTTTTGGGGGATTTTTCCAAGTTCTAATCATCTTCAAGTGCTTAATTGCCAGCCTTAGATTGTGAGATTTCTTAGTCTCTTTAGCTCAGGGCATCAGGTCTGACAACAATTTTAATATCATAGGAAAACTGAGATGAAAGTCTTGGTGAAGTTTCATGCTGAGCAGCTTCTTTGAAAGAGATGATTCCTGTGTGATTTTCTTTCATTAATGGTTTGTCTTAGATACTGGCAGTGCAGAGAGATTCCTCTCTAGGCAGACTGCTCTCTTGTGTCTTTATCACTGGAACCCTCTTTTTTCCTCACATCTGACCTCTTGTTAAAGTATAAGCCTGTTCTGCTGTAAAACTGTATACTGCCATCTTTTCCATTTCCCTGCTTTTTCTATTCTGCTCAAAGCAACTCAAGTATTTCCATGTTCTTTATCCATGTTTTTAAGTTAGCTAACCATTCTTCTTTCTTACCTTTCAATGTCATGGGATAATGCAGTACTCCCTTTTCTGAACTGACACACTGAAAAGTAAGAAGTGAAGACACAGAGTGATTAGTCAGGTTTTTTATGGGGGTAAACCAGCTGTTTCTTAGATGTGCTTGGGTTAGAGTTGTTCAGCATATTTATAAATGTTCTGGAAATGAGATGGAGTATTGAGGCAACAGTGTTCATTACAGCTGTTAAGCTACTTAGGTTAGTGAAAACTGAAGTAAACTGCAGAAACTTGTAGAAGCATCTCATGATGTTCAGTATCTGAGTGAATTCTATATAATGTTTAATTGGTGTTAATAAAGCAAAATAATCCATGTGGATAAGAGGGAGCTTTCACAGTGTACTCTGATCGTCTTGAAATTAACTGGTACCATTCAAAACAGGCATTTTAGAAGCTGAGAATTCTTTTCAGATGCTTCCTAAAACAGTAAAAAATCAGGAGGAATGTTAACAATTATTAGGAGGGGGGGAAAAGGAATATATTGTACTTAACTGCACAGTACAGTAGCATCTTGAACACTGCCTACAGTTGTGGTCATCTCTAATATCTCAAGGTAAGGCATATGTAAGATCTAGAAAAGGCAAGAAGGCAACAAAAATATGAAGAGATCTCAAATGGGAAGACAGCTGAAGGAGAATGACACCTCCAGCACTATATTTGGCATAGGAAAAATGAAGGAGCAGGCTATTGTCTCTGAAACAAAGGAATTCTTTCTAGCAGTACACTGTGTGATCTGGTACTCATTGTGACAAGGTATTCTTGACACCTAAACTAGATGGAAATGCAGATGCTAAGTCCGAGCTATCACAACTCTCATCTTGGGAAGTTCTTACACTACCAATATATGGGGAAGGAGGAGGAGGATCAGTCACATCACACTCTGCAGTTGCCTTTCTGGAGTACTCTGCCTAAACCTTGGCACTGGACCAGTGACAGTGTTAAATAGACCATATTAACTATTTTAATGGTATAATATTCTATATATTATATATTGTATATTTATTTCTGTATATATGACATATAGTATATTTAATGGTATAATATTCTGTGTAAATTCCCTGTAACAATTCTGAGTATATACAGCATTTTAAATAAAATAAGGAACATGTTACAAATATCTCCTTATTTTGCAGAGCAATCAAAAGTTCCTGAAAATTATATCTGACCAGAGTATGGAACTAGAGCAGCTACAAAAACAACTAAGGTATAAACCAGGAAATTTAAAAATAAATTATCTTTTCTATTCCTGCTGCTGTAATGTGGACCTTGTTTGTATTGCAAACTGACCTGACTGTAATAGGTGCAAACATTTCATAGTTAATACCTCTGAAGTTTGCATGTCATTAGTATTAGGGTAGCATATTTCCACTTGATGTTTGGTTCAGAAGTTTCCTGTATCATTCAACATTTAACCTTCTATTTAAAAGGAACTAAGTATCGGTATCACAGCAAAATTGACTCAATACAATTGGCTCAAAATCTGTTTACATAATTACTCATTACAGTTCTGAAATTTGAATGTTCAAAGTATTTTAAAGTTTTTGTGTTTTTAATAAAATTTCCATAAATAATTTTTCTCAGTAAAGAGCTCTAAACTATATGCTTTTTGGAAGGCAGATGCAAGAGGATAATTAGTTATGTTGCTGAAACATAGCAAGCAAAACAAGATAAATACCCATGACACAATTTAATGATTATTTGTATTTACAGCCAAAGTCTGTTCAATGCCAGTTTATTCTTTCTGTTCACTCTTAATTAGTGAGGGTTGGGGTTAAACTAAAATTTCATTTCAGTAAGCCATGGATTTATGGACTGACAACAAACAAGTAAATGGATTCATCATCGACTAGTGATTTTTGAATTATTATTATTTTTGCATAACATTATGTAAAGCTTTATGTAAGCTTTTTAAAATTTAACTTGTAAGTTTATAAGCTTTTAAAATGTATAAATGGACTTAAATTTTGGTTTAGTTATTAATTTTGATTTTAGTTACGGTAATTTCCTTTTATACTACAGTTAAAATAGTTAATGTGGTTGGGCCTCTGTGCTGTTGCAGTTGATGGGTTGATTTTTAAAGAATGTCACCCCAAAAACGGTAAAAATAATTTCCTTTTTTATATAAACATTTCAAGATGGCTCTGTGTGTTCATGCACTCAATGGTGTACACAGCTTTTGCATGTTCTGCTGGCATTGAGAAACCTGGGAGGGCTGAGCCTCTGCTGATACTGATTTTATCCCTTCAAGAAACAATGGCCCCATCAGATGTTCCCTCCCCTGTCTTCCAAAGCCATACAGAATACTTGCATGGAGAGCCATTGGCATGTGTTGTAATGCTCCAAGCTTAGCTTGTAAAAATTGGGTGTTAGACAAATCTCAGCATCTACTTAATGAATATAGTTGCACTGTTACTGGGTTGTCATAACCATAGTAAAAAATACATATTTAGAGTGAATGAACAGGTTGATTAGTGATGACTATTGGTCATTGTTGAAATCTGAGCCATTAACTAGTCTGTCTGTCTTTTTTTTTTTATCCTTTTCTGTTTCACTTTATAAAATCTATTCAGATTACAAAGTACATCAGTTATATTTGTTAGAAGTAGTTAATTTCTTTTGTTGTTTTAGTTCCTAGTTAAATTGCTTTAAAAAGTAAAATCTATTTCTGAAAAAGATTTCTCTGTCAAGTGTCTGTGGCTGATTTTATTTAAGTTACTGAATTATATAAAGTTTCTGATTGTCTTTCCTCACAAGTATTTAATCAACACATTACTTTCCTGTCAAGCTGTCCTTAAGACATCACTTCCACAGGAAAACTGTTTAATGAATCTGATATTCCTCTGCAATTGTGCCACATAATAAGAAGAGGGAAAGCTTTTCTGCCTTGTAGGAACAATATTAAGAAATCTATTGTAACAAACTTGTAATGGAGCTGTTTTTTAACCCTATAATAATTGAAATAATTCATTGACTGTTTTCTTTATACAGGCAATCCAAAATAGATGGGGAGGCAGCAAATGCTAAGGCTGATGAAATGACCAGATTGACTGAGAAGCTTCAAAGGGAAATGGAGATGAAGGTATTCTAGAGAAAACAGTCTCCTTCTGTTGCAATCAAATGGCTAGTCACTTACCTAGTGCTTACCTTAAATTCATCACAAATTCTTCTCCAACTTGTTTTGTTAGTATCTTTTCGTTTTGTTCAGTGAAGCTCAGATGATGTCTGGATAATACCTCTTTTCTTTCTAGGAAGAAGAAGTGCTAGCTGCCCAGCAAAGGGAAAGAGCAGCTGACAAACGCTTGCAGCAAATGCAGATTAGTATAAAACAATTAGAAATAAGGTAATTGGGTGTTAATAACAGGACACATGCAAGGGAGATAAAATTTTACCTATTCTTCAGCCTCTGGGTTTTGTGTTTCTGAGCAGTTCTGTTTTCTTAAAATACAGATATCTTATGCTGGCTGCTTTTGATCTTATTTGTTCTATTCTGCAACCTTTCATAACAGCTTCTGACTTAGTGAATTTCCAATGATAGACCACCTGATGTTATTGACTGCAATGCAGAAAAAAATGAGACAGATTTTTCATTTTACTACATAAATTCTAGTTACTCAATGCTTGCTAACTTTAGGTGGAGTTCTAAAGAAACCATTCAAACTGAAATTTCAAAATGTTTATGTAAATGAGCTGGTTTTGAGGTTTTGGCTGGTTTCAGGTCTTAGTTCAGCAATTTTTATACAAAAAGATTAATAAATAAAACTGTTAAGGCACACTTAACAATAAATGCTAGTTACAAAAGTACTTTGAGTACCTGCTAAGGAACAGAACTTGAATTCCAGCACTATCTAGTGGAAGATCTAAAACTCAATTACATTCTTTTGCATGGACTTCCCTTCCCCACCCCATCCACCTTCCATGGATGTGACACTTAGCCAAGAACAGTAATTTTGACTTAACTGTTACAAACAGCTGCTGAATTATTAGCATTATTCAAATAACCTCGTGGCTAAGAAGAATTAATAAATTTATACTGAAATAATAGTGTACTATCTTCTGTTCTTGGTCACAGCCTTGTGAGGTTCATTAGCAGACTCTTCAGTAACTCTAGAAAACAATTACTAGGGAACCAAGCTTGTGACTGTGGTCAGTTACTGCCTTGAAGAGATGCACAGACTTGTGTGGCCACCTCTGCTTGATGAATTTCACTGGCCTGAGTGTTGTGGAGACTGTTAAGTTTATGTTAGAATGTCTTAAAGAATTAGCTGGTTTTATCATCATAATTTTCTGTAGGGGTTTTGTTCTACAAAATTGTGCTTTGGTTCCACAAAACCAGAGTGATATAGCCCAGGTGCTGCCCCAGTGCCTGCTGTGGGTATTGAGAACCATGCACTGAACTGAACCACTGGAGAACCTGCTGGAATTTTTTTGAGGATACCCTTGAGGCTCCCTTGCCCTTTCTCACACCTACTAATACTGACAATCATAATTAAACAGTAAGAATTTCTGGGCTGCTGTAACATTACCAAACATTTTATTGTTCTAATGGTATAGCTGGAACTTCATTGCCCCCATCCAATTATTCCATTTCCTCCACTGAGGACACTTTATTCCTTCTGGGGCTGCTGTATTCTGTTTTAATATAGAACATTATCAGTGATGTATCCCAGGATAGCAACATTCTTCTAAGGATCTTCTGAGATTAGACATCTGCCTTAACTCCTTTAGTTCTGTTTCTTTCTAGGCTTTGATGAATATTAAACATCAATAAAACAAACAGAAAACCTGGAGTTCAGTTTTGGCAGCTTCTGAATAAATACTTCAGATTAGTTTAGTTTGAAAAAATTAGTGTCTTAATTAAGCATTTTTATTGTTAAATAAGTAAAATTATTACTGTATTGTAGATTACGTGTTACTCTCCAAGAAGCTGAACAGTTGAGAACAGAAGGAACAGCCCTGGAGAAACAAATGGGAGAGCTTAAGAAAAAATGCACTTATCTCGAAAGGGAGAAGTATAATGCTGTTGCAAAAGTGCAAGAGTGTATACAGCACTTAGAAGAAGCTAGCCTACAAAAAAATCAGGTAAGGCAATGGAGGAACAGATTTCCTGAACATAAGAATACTTGTGTCACATACAGCTGTGAAGGCCTGAGGAAGAATTCTCACAGGTACCATGCAAACACACCCAAGCTTCTTTGATATTTGTTGTACTAAAATCAGTTATAAGTAATATAGTGAACTGTGGTATAACTATACATTACCTATGAGTTGTCATACAGCATACATTTCAATACCCTCTTCAGTGCCTGGATAAAGGTGATCCAAGTGATAACACTCTACATGAACATTTGATGATACTTGCTATATACTCACACGAACCTGACAGAAATGGCCCAGTTAAGAAAATATTGTGATGTGAAGTGTATCTCTAGACAGTAACTGAAGAGTTAACAGATAACTAAGTGGCTTGTTTTCAGTAACAGTATGGATTAATGCTGTAGTAAGATTATACTGGAATTTGCAGACACTTGTTAATTTACTACACTGGCTAAAATATCCTGGATTTTTCGAACTGGAAAATTTATTAGTGAACAGGATTTTTAAAATGCAGTGTAGTGCACTTACCAGTGCATTCTCTGTGTTTTCAACTGTGGCCACAGATGTTTCTCCCTTCTCTATAAGATTGAGGGGTGGGAGTAACAGTGTGTCATAATAACATTGCTTCTGTTATGTTAACATTATAAAGCTAAGCATACAAAAAGACATAAGACTCATTTTAAAAGAGTAGTCTGATAAATAAAATAGAAAGTTGAATTGGATGGAAGCAGTAAAAGAGAGTTTGACTGATGAAGTGGATGTCACTGCCTGAAGTGAATAACTTTGTAGAGGCTGGATTTATATCAACCATTGCACATATTTTTATGTCTTTCTCCCTTTACACATCTACACATTCTGTGTATGCCACTTAGGATTTTTCATAATTCTATATTCTGAATCTTTTCAGACTAGTATCTCATCTTTAACTTTAACATCAGCAGCTTCCTTGCATCTGGAGGACGCTACACCTTTTTCAGTAATTCTTGCCATTCTTTCATGCTAAGAGCTGTTTGGTTCATTGTTATCCACTATAAGATGAGAGCCATGGAGAGAAATCTTGCCTTTTGGCTCCAATTCCTATTTTCTCTATAATTCCATGCCCAGCCAAAATCTGAAAAAATAAAATCTGACACTAGCTTATTTGGTGGTTCTGATTTACAACATGCATTTAGTCATTCTTGCTATTCTTTTCCTTTTGTGTCTTGGTGTTAGCTACTCCAAAGTAAAAGGGAAAAATGGGGGTTTGAAACAGTAACTATGTGTGGGTTCTTCTCTCAGTGCTAACTACTGTGTCACCACTGAAATATTATCATTCATTGGATTTTTCCTAGGCACTCTTTGGTGAGAAACAAAAGGAAGAGGAACTCAACAAAATGAAAAATGAAATGTCTCAACTTAAAAAAGATATTGCTGAAAGAATAAGAAAAGCAGTAAGTTATGATGCTTGGAAAAAAGGGGAGGATTTTTTTTATTTCAGCATGAAAAGCTCTTGATGGTGCACAGTCATCAAGAGCAGTTTGCATAGAAGTGTTTTGATAATACAGGTAGCAAGGCAGCACAGTGACAGTACTGTGCTCTTCAACCTGGTTATCTAAACATATATTCTTCCAAACTAAACAATATTCTTAAATCTCTCAAGAACCAAAAGTGTTGATGCCTGTGCAGACACTGCTATAGAGAAGGCTGAACTATGAAGATGTCAAGAATGGCACTTCTTATACTGTCTTTTTTTTTTCCATGTTAGTATTTAAAAATATTCCCCTATTTAGGCAAGCACAACTCTTCTAACAAGTGCAGATAACAGTATTACAAACCAGAAAAAAGAGTAAAAAGAATGTTGTCTCTTTATAACTTTTGTTGCAGAGAAAGCTCTCAGTTTGGATATTTGCGGGGGTTTTTTCCTCTCTTTCTATTTATCTAACAGGTTACAGGCTTTCTCTACACAGGGATTTAGCCTCCAGCAGCGGAGACCGTCCCAGAGTCCGGGCAGGTACAGCTGAGAGGGTTAATTGTTTACAGGGGGTGTAACCCCTTGCTGGAGGGGGGTTTACACTTGGCTGCCCAGATACTCACTTCTGCCCGCAGAGAAAGCAGCCTCCTCCCTGCCTGCACTGCTGGCTCGTGAGGAAGGGAGTTAAAAAAGCAGCCCATCCAGTTAAACATGCTGCTGACTGGTCAGTATGGTATTTACTCGACAAAAGAAGACCATGATATTTTCTTCATCCAAAGTCGATGTGGGAATTCAGACACATGTTGTTCAAAAGGATGTGGGGGTGCAGATGGCAGGCTGCAGAGAGTGCCACAGCCTGTTGCTGACCTCAGAGGACAACTCCC
>JAABNV010147884.1:0-12188 GCA_033439845.1 Ispidina picta
AAATTGTTTTAGTTCCTTTTTCCAATCACTAAGTCTCTCTCCCTTATTCCTTTTCTCTCCCCTTTGGGGAGGGAGGGTGTTAAAAGAGAGCAATCTGTTATCGGTCTGGGGTTGCCCTGACCCCAACCACGACAGTAGCCTACAATGCCATGGCAAAGATGAATGTACACCATGTGTCCTTCACTTGGGAGAACTCCAGCTGGAAGCCAGTCCAGAAGAGGAAGGACAGCCTTTCATAGGGACAGGTCAGTCCTGTGCCACACATATGTGGAAATATGCAGAACAGGACTGCAGAACATACACCAGTAGTGAACTGATCATTTTCCTCCCTGCACAATATATCCTGGTTTAACTCAATATCTACCTTATATTTATTTCCCTTTTGCAGAGGCTTGGGATATATATGTCTCCTGCAATAAATTCCTTAGTTTGCATTCCGTAATTTTGGACAATTTTGAAACATTCCATAAGAGATTACTGCTCTGCAGCAAGCACCACAGTGCGTGCAGACCCTTCCATCTCCTAGAGCATGGGAGAAGACCTTTCTGTTGAGTTTCATAATCAAAAAGCACATACCTGGACTTTTTAATAGAAACAAGGAGTTTCTACTGCAAGTTAACATTCGGCTCTTCAACCCCCCCAGATTTTTACAGCTTTTGAAAAAAACCCTGGATTTTTTATATCTGAGAAGCAAAGTCTCTCCCAGTCCAGTATCAAACCTCATATACTACTGCTTTAAATTTGTTATGGGAGGACCTGGAGGAACGTAGCACATGGAATTCTGAAGAGAAACTGGGGTGCAGGGCAGGGAAAGCACACCAGTCATGCTGTGACTGACTACAGTTTCACACCTTCGAGCAGGAGAAACTCCTCACACCATCATAAGGACCTTATCCATCCTTTTCTCACCCCTTCCCGCTGTCTCTACAAAGCAGAGAACATGATCAGTTTGTGGATCTGAATTAACAGTATAAACAGCACAATCCATACTTCAGTCTTTAACAATGCCTTTACCCCTCAAAATTAATTTTTATATTTACATTTGAATCTTGCATTATTCTACTTGGAGATAATAGGCTATATTTTATTTCACCTTCAGCTTGTGACACTGATTTAACAGGACCTGTGGCCTTTGGGAGGCCACATTTCATCACATTTTCCTTCAACAGGCCTGAAATAACCCTGTTTTATTAGAGCTTTAGAGGACAGTCAAGAGCCATCTGCGCTCTGTGGTACACAAAACTCCACCCCTCAAAACTGCAGGTCTGCTTCATACCTTGAAACCAACCACTTAAATGTCCACTTTGAAATACTCAATTTGCACTTCTCCGTTGATGACTCACCATTTACACCTATTGCTTTAAAAAAAAAAAGGCTAAAAAAGGTAACAAAAGCATGATTTAAAAAAAGATACCTGAAACATTATTTTCAGCTACAACTCTTAAGTAAAAATGAAATTTAATAAATCTGGCATTAAGCAAATCTTAAGAATGTTTGTAGGAATTTTGTTTTGTTTTGTGTATTTTTATGAAGTGACAGTGGTTAATCTACATTGCATTTATTTTCCAATGTAAGACAGAAGAAAATACTCACCCCTTTTTGCCTTCCTTCTAATTGAATTGAAGGTTGAGAAGAAACATTATTCTACGAGAGAAAGAAAAGAAATAGAATGTGAACTAAATGCCAAAACTCAGCACCCCGGCAGAAGTTATTTAACTGCAGAAAGAGGTGAATGTGCCCACAGCAAACTAGGGGGTGCCCAGTGCCCACCCCATGATCCATACCCCACTGGACAGAAGCATCCAGTGCTCCAGCAGCATGTCCAGGCTCCTTGCATGACCCAAGGAGTTTGCTGCACTCAGCTCCAAAGACTCCAGAAGCTGGTGCTTTATCGTTCTCAGCAAGGACACTGGGGTGGAAGCCTCGCCTGGGGAGTGAAAGAGAACACTCCTAGTTGTACAATGGCATCTGCTGACGCTGGGAGGAAAAAACATCCCTTCTCTGCCCAAAATACCACTGCATGTGGGAGTCCAAAAGAGCCCATCATCCTCCTCGCAAACCCTGCCCTGGTGTCCTGGTAGCTCACGGGCAGAGACAGGCTTCGTTTTGAAAGTGTCTATTCAATGACACCATTTTTACATATATCACAGAATCACAGAATGATTTGGCTGGAAGAGACCTTCAAGATCATCAAGTCCAGCCATTAACCCTACACTGCCAACTGTACTTGAGTTCTGGTGCACGGGCTGCATAATTGACATGGGTAACCTGCCTAGTCAAAAGGTCTTGATAACCATGGCTTTCCTTGTTAATACAATGCTCAGGTCCCCATCACTGCCCACTGTCACAGATCACAGAATCACTAAGGTTGAAAAGACCTCCAAGATCAATCAAGGCCAACCATCTAGCCAACACTATCATGACCACTAAACCATGTCCTGAAGGACCATGTCTACATGAATTTAGAACCCCTCCAGGGATGGTGACTCCACCACCTCCCCAGAGCAGCCTGTTCCAAAGTCCTACTACTCTCTCAGTAGATAATTATTTCCTTATATCCAATCCACACTTCTCCTCATGCAACTTAAGCCATAGAACAGCCTGGGCGGAAGGAGCTTTTTAAGCTTATCTCATCCAACTCCCTACAGGGAGGTGGAATATCTGCAACTAGAGTAGGTTGCTCAGAGCACTGGCCAACATCACCTGCAATGGTGCCAGAGATAGGGCAGCAACCACCTCCCTGGGCAGCCTGGGACAGGCTCTCACCACCCTCATAATCAACAATTTCTCCCTCTCTCCAGTATAAATCTCCCTCTTTTAGTTTAAATCCATCATCTCTTGTCCTTTCCCAATAGGCCCAGTTGAAATGTCTGTCCTCATCTTTCTGACAGGCCTCCTGAAGTGCTGAAAGGCCACTAGAAGGCCTCCCCAGAGCCTTCTCTTCTGCAGACTGAACACTCCCAGCTCTCCCAGACTGGCTTCCCAGAAAAAGGGTTCAGTTGTTGGGTCATTTTTATAGCCCTAAGATGACTTGCTCCTTGCCTGAACCAGCATTTCCAGGAGAACTTGCAATGCTGGAACCTCCCACAAAAGCACCTGAGGCAAGACCTCAGGAGGGCAGGAGGAGACAGCACCCCGCTTAGGTCTTCACACTCTTAGCTAATTAACCTCAACTAGCACATGTCTAGTACAAAAAGAAATTCAGTACAATCACATTGGCTCAAAAAATACCTTCTGAGTTCCCCCAAACTATCCTCACTCCTTCAACTATGTGTCTGCCAAGGGTAACATACAATATGGCCCAAATTAACAAAAACCACCTTAGCCTTCTCTATGTAACTTCAGAGCACCAAGTACAACCTGTTCATGACGTGACAGGATGGAAGTGTTCTGCAGTGCTTGTGTGCTGACGCTGTGGTCCATGAAGCCACAGGTCCAGGGACCTTCAGAGTTTATCTGGTGCCATCCCCTGCTCCATCCATCAGGGTCACCCACAGCAGGGGGCCCAGCAGATGCCATAACCTCTCTGGGCAGCGTGGGACAGGCTCTGACACCCTCACAACACAGACCTTTCTCCTGCTCAGATAGAACCTCCTGGGTTCCACTTGGTGCCTCTTGTTACCACTTGTCCTGTCCATGGACACCACTGACCAGAGTCTGGCCCCATCCTCTTGCCCCCCGGGGACCCTTTAGCTCTTGCTCAGCATTGATCAGATCCCCTCTCAGGTTGCTCTTCTTCTGAACAACCCCAGGTCTCTTAGCCTGTCCTGGCCACAGAGATGCTCCAGTCCCCTAATCATCTGCATTCAGCTCCTTCTTCTACCCACTCCTTCCAGCACTTACATATCTCTTACATAATCTCATTCAACTTGCTAACATAGAAGACATTCCCAAAGCACAGTTAAATGGACAGTTTTCTCCTATGGAAACAAATGGACAGGACTTTCCCCTCTAGAAGACATGAAACCTTGATGACACAAGCCATCTCAGAGTTTCCCTCTGGATGTTCACAATGCAGAGTGCAGAAAAAGCACCACCATCAAGCCATACATTTGCTAGGACAGTGGGTCTAACAGCCCCAAGTTCTTTCATCAACCACAACCTTCTGACATCTGAAACAGGATGGACAACTTAGTCACTTGTATCACACCTCTGATTTACCCAGGGCAGTGCCATCTGCTCAAGGAGGTAGGAATTCTGTGGGAAGACAAAAGCATCAACGCTGCTTGGAAGAACTACAGCTACCTCTCAGCATCCCCCATGAAGCACTAGGAATGTTTTTTCTCCCCTCAACTAACAAATTTGTTTGAAATCGGAGTCAGAACTTACTGACAACACAAAAAACACACAGAGTGACATCACCCAGACCTTGCTGCCATAAGAAAACAGGTTAAAAAAACCTTGCAGCAGCCAGTCCTTGATGAACAAGCATATGTAATGAGTACTTGTATGGATTGATTGATTGAACTCTGCACTGTCAGTCACATCACACAGTAAGATATGTGCAATCTTAAGATTTCACTAAATCAAACGAAAAGAGACATACAGCTTCTCACCAACTCTTCACCAGTGTATTTAGACTCTACTTCTGCACAGAAGGGAACATCGGTGCCCAGTAGTTTGGATAGAGGTGGCAAATGTGATAGTGGCAGATTATCATTCAGGTGCCAACAGTGGAATGGAATGACTCAAGCTCTCCCAGGTCCACTGCAGGCTCTGGAAGTGCCCTGCAGGAACCATACTCTTCTGTTCCTGGGATGATCTTCAGACCCTTTCAGCCATGCTTTTGCTCACTGCTACCTCACTTCATCCCAATCCCCTCCCTGGGAGACAGAAGGAAAGATACTCATCTACCTCAGCCCTTGGTTGCTCACTCAGAGCTCCTCGTAATTCCTGCTACCACTTTTCTCCATCACTCCTAGTTATCCCCAGTCTGCTTTTCTCTTTTCCTAAGGCTTATCTTCCCAGTCTGCTTGTGTTGTCACCTTTAGCATTCCCTACAGACAAGTCATAGAATCATTAATGATGGAAAAGATCTCCAAGATCAATCAGGTCCAACCATCTACCCAGCATTATCAAGACCACTAAACCATGTCCTGAAGTGCCACATCTACATGGTTTTTGAGCACCTCCAGGTATGGTGATTACACTCCTTCCCTGGGCAACCTGTTCCAAGGCCTCACCATTCTCAGTAGAGAAATTCCAGCCTAAACCTCCCCTGGTGCAACTTAAGCCCATTTAGTCTCATCCTATCACTTGTTACTTGGAAGAAGAGACCAACACCCACCTTACTACAACCTCCCTTCAGGTAGCTGTAGATAGCAATAAGGTCTCCCCTGAGCCTTATCTTTTCCAGACTAAACAATCCCAGTTCCCTCAGATGCTCCTCATAGGTCTTGTTCTCCAGACTCATCACCAGCTTGGTTGCCCTTCTCTGGAAATGCTCCAGCACCTCAATGTCTTGCTTATACAGCATCTCCTCACTGCAGGTACCACAGGCCATCCTTACACACCTTCATCTAAACCCAACATTGCTATGGCGACATGCAAGCTCAGTTCTGAAAAGGACAACAAGGCATCCACCTTGGAGTTGACACTGAAAGCAAACAAAGCAAAACCTAAGACTTTGGCACCACCTGAGAGCAGAAGCAAATCCTCATTTCCAGCAGGACATCACCAGAGATCCCTAAATGGCCAAACCTTTTGAACAAATGAGTTTCCTAACCCCCAGTTCAAACCCTGGTCATCTGAGGAAAAGAGGAGCCATGGGAAAATTCAACCATGGCCAGTGAAATATGAAAGTGTCCTGTGACAGCAGGGGAACTCCAGGCAGAGGCCACATTTGTAAGCTGACTGAGCAGCTCTGCAGCTGTAGCTCAACCATCTAAAGAATAAAGGCTGAAATGCAAAACAGGTTATCAAGAGTCACATCTATCCTTTGGTTTGAAAAGCTAGTAACTTTGCTAGAACAGCATGCAGAGTAAAGTATACACCTCCAGATGCTTCTAGTTAGAGGCGCACAAATGGAACGTTATTGCAGACAGACATTAATCCTACAAAAAGTCACAAAGGCAGTGCTGTCCCCACTGCTCTGTAGACACTACTCAGTGCAGCACTCTCTAATCTCTTTCAAAGCAGTCAGCAGGGTAAGTCAGGCCATCATCAGTGAAACTACATGCTGTAGACAGGTCAGGTGAGAAGCAAACAGCTCCACTTCAATTTAACCTCTTCTTTATGCTGCTTTTGAGCATTGTGGGGTAATCCAAATTTACAGATGAGCCAGCAAAAAGTGATTTTGTTGATTTGTTTTGGGTTTTAGTTGTTTTGGCTTTTTTTTCTGGGCTAGATTTCTGCACAGAGGTGGAGTTGCATGCTATGACTTGAGCTTGTCTTATCAGTTAGCTGCCACTGAAAAAGGGAGGTGCTGCTCCCACTGCTTACCCTGGGCACATGTTCTCTGTGCTCTCTGACCACATCAGTTCTAATGCTTTTCCATGCAGCACAAAACCAGTGTGGAAAAAGAAACAAAAGATACTCACAACTAAATCAGTCAGTTTAAAAAAGTCCCAGGGGGAACACAAGGGATGGAGGGAGCTGACGTAGCAGTAAAGCCACATCCAGCAGAAATCTGGTCCCACTGGCAAGCATTGCTCTACCTGAGGCAAGCAGGGACCACTCAGCCTTGATTTCAGAGCAGGACCCTGGACCTGCCTGCTCAAATAACACAGATTCTGCACCAGGGCAAGTCACCCTGCTGCAACTCCGGTCTCTGAGGGTGACACAGGGCACTTAATCTACCTAAAGCCGAAGTGTTACTACCCACTACAGAGCCTGAGTTTAAAAAAAAATATAGACACACTTTAAATTCATACAGCCACAGATGATGCTCAAGGATTTAAGAATCATAGAATCATTAAGGTTGGGAACAACCTTGAAGATCAGCAAGTCCAAACACCTACTAAGCATAAGACCTTTAAGGACCTTAAAGCATGCTGCTCAATGCTGTTGAAGGACATCTAGGCAAGAACCTCCCCCATCATCTGAATCCAGTCAATCCCAGGCTATGATGATGGAGCATGTGAAGCGATTTGTCCTTGCCTACCCTAAGCTTCAGAGACTGGGCCTGCTGAAGGCATCTAATGTCTATTCCATATTTCTAAAGGTGAAGTTAGATGTTTCTAATTTAAGAATTTAAGAGTTTTTTGAGTTTCCTTTAACGAAAATCCTTAGCAGAGGTGACAAGCAGTGAGTGCTTCATTCGTTATGAAGACTATTTAAATTTGAACATTAAACAATTAAGTATACAGAGACTGATTACATGCTGCCTAGGCTCTAGGGGTGGTGGGATTCATAGATTCATTCATAGATATTAGGGGTTGGAAGGGACCTAGAAGATCATCTAGTCCAACCCCCTTGCCTGAGCAGGAAATTCAGTCACCCAACATGGGGCTCGAACCCACGACCCTGAGTTAAGAGTCTCATGCTCTACCGACTGAGCTAAGCCAGCTCTCATTTCTCATCCCTATGTGCTCTCTACACTATCACTTGTGTTACAAAGGTAAGATCTTCCAGGACAGAACAGAGGCATATTCCCTTCCTTGAATTCCCTTAATTACATTCCCCACTTCTTGGCAAGTTGATTTAAAGCTTTCCTTGCAAATTTTTCTGTTGCCCAGTCAGAACTGAAATGGGTCATCAACATAACTAAGCATTAACCTAGAGAGAAGAAAGAAGGTATCATCAGCTACAGAGCATCACTACCATCCTCCTCTGGCAACGGACAGATATGTCAACTAGCAGATCACAAGAAGACCTATTTAAAATGGAAACAACAGAAAGAGGCAGTTCCCTCATCCTCCCTCCCTCCCTGATGCTGACATGCTTGAGTATTCCTAAAACAAACCAAAAAGTATCTGCAAGAAGATAACTCTGAGGACCACTTCCTCAACAGTGCCACAGGAGGTGCAGAAGTTAGAGACATGTGAGTTGGTTGAATAGAAAAAAAGACCATTTCTAAATCCAGAAATTCCAGTGGCTAGGTTAACAAAGCTTACGTTTTTATGATTCATTATTTTACCACTTGCCACTGCTCAGATGGCACATCCAAACTCCAGAAATATGGAAAGCAGAGCTGCCAGAAGAGCTGGACTCTCATTTACAGGTGGGGAGATGAGAAAAAGATTGAAATAGGGAAAATAGTTTAAATTATTTTCTGGATCATAATGACCACAAACAGCTCTAGAATCACAGAATCACAGAGTGACAAAATCAAAGAATGTTATAGATTATAAGGGACCTCAAAAGTTCATCTAAAGTCCAATCAATATCCTGATGATCAGACATGTATTACTTATTTTTTCATGCAAAATTACGTTCACTTGGAACATCCTGATTTAGAAAAAAAAAAAAAAAGTTAATAATTTACTCAAGTTGTTTCATAAATCAGATGCATTTTCCTGCAGCACAGAGAGCAGTTTTACTACTACAGTCAGCATGATTTCCAAATGGTCAGTGTCCCAATTCCTACAAAAAGCGTCCAATTTCCAATCGCAACACCGCATTTCCGCACTTCCACGAGATGTGCACAATTCTTCGAGATCTCCGCTCCCGACTGCGGCGAGAAATACCCGAGGTGCGGGGTTTAAGCCACTCAACGCTAAGCTCCCAGGGCACGGAAAGAGAGCAGAGCCGATGAGCGGCGCGTGCGGGACAGCGTCGTTGCGCACGGGGCTCCTTCGTCCGTTAGTAACGACTCGAGCTCTAACGATCACGGCACTACGAAAAGAGCCTACAGCTGCCAACGCGAAATACCCGAGTCACTTTTTCACGCGGCTGGATCCGAGACTGAGGCATCTCCGCTGACATCCTGGGCATTGCCCGCTCGGCGCTTGTGTGAATAACGCGGAATACTAAATCTCCTCGGTTTCAATGCTGCGAATAAGTTTACCAAGTGTCACAGAACCGAGGACGCGCAGCAACTTTTGACTTTCACCGGACGCCCCGCACCCGCCCTCCCCGAGCCTCCTTCCCCCATCCCGGGATGGGCAGGGAGGGCGGGTGAGAACCTGCCCGGACCCGCGGGTCCGGCCGGGGGGGCGGCCGAGACACCGGCACCCCTGCCACTGCCGGTACTGCCTGAGAGACCCCCGTGGGGGTGGGAAGCGGGCACGGGAGTTGAGAAGCGGGCACTGGAGTTGAGAAGCGGGCACGGGGGGGGGGCGAGAAGTGGGCACGGGGGGCAAGAAGAGGCTATGACTTCCCTCACACACCGACATCACCACATGAAGCACCACCCGCCCAGTGCAGACCCCCGGCCGCCTGTAACCTTGTTGTGCCGGTAATCCTCCAACGCTTGCAGAGCTGCATCAGTCATCTGGACGTGAATCACGGACAGCCTGGGCACTTTACTCCTGTGGAAAATGCTGTACCGCTCCCCTTCCTGCAGTTGCGGAACGTTATGCCATCCCTCGCGGCTCCCGCAGCCGCTCTCTGCCATTCCGGACAGGCTGCCATCAACCTCGCCGCGTGCAGCCTAGCCGCTCCGATTGGCTCAGGCCGGCCAAGCGTTCATGAGGGGAGGGGCCTACTTGTGGAGTGGTGGTTAGAGGGGCTGAGGGATGCTCTCGCAGCGGGCAGAGGGGATGGCACGGAACCAGGGAGAGATGTGGAGGGCTCCAAGGCCCGGTCCGATAAGGCCAGGATGGGAGAGCTGGGGGTGTTCAGCCTGGAGAGGACAAGGCTCTGGAGGAGACTTTCTGGCAGCCTTTCAGAACTTCTAAAGGCCTGTCAGAAAGATGGGGACAGATACTGAGCAGGGCCTGTTGGGACAGGAAAAGGGGTGATGGATTTAAACTAAAAGAGGGAGATTTATACTGGAGAGAGGGAGAAATTGTTGATAAGGATGGTGAGAGCCTGTCTCAGGCTGCCCAGAAAGGTGGTTGCTGCCCCCTCACTGACAGTATGGCAGATGAGGTTGGCTAGGACTCGGAACAATCTGCTCTAGCTGCTCATTGCAGGGGGTTGGACAAGATGAGCTTGGAAGGCCCCTTTCTACCCAAACCAGTCTGTGAATCTATGATGATGAACAACTTCCTCAACACCCTTCAGGGTTGTCTAGGGCTGTCCCAGGCTGTGAGGGCAATGGTGGAAGTCCCTGTGATCCCTGAAGGGTTTCAAAGCCCCCCATGGAGACATGGTGCTGAGGGACATGGGTTAGTGGTGACCTTGGCAGTCCTGGGGGAATGGCTGAACTCAATGACCTCAAAGGTCTCCTCCAAACAGAAAAAAATTATTAAGGCCTCCATGGCCCAACTGGCTTCCCCAATATGCCAAGTCCTGCAACCTGTCCTGTTCTAGCTGCTGAGGGCCAGCATGTGGACAGAGTGCTGAGGGAAAGCACTCTGCCTAGCTGACCCAGACCAGGGAAGATGCTGTAGGTGTAGATGCTGTAGATGTTAATTACTTGAAACATTGCTCTGCATTGTTCAGACACATCACCCTGTCAGGAGGATGTTGCCATCTCAGCATCAGTCCACCAGCTTCACCTGCTGCGCCACTGTCACTAAATGTATCAATAACAGCTGTGGAGATTCTGAACAGACTCAAGGAAAATTTTCCACAGCCCTTGGAATAATCTCCCCAGGGAAGTGATAGAGTCCCCAGATTGGGACACTGTTAAGATTCAGCTGAACAGGAGCTGGGCTAGCTTGTCTGGACTGCGCTTTGGCCAAGAAAAGTTAGACCAGATGGTCCCTTCCAACCTGGGGTTCTATGATTCTGTGATAATTACTGCGCTTTTTTTTGTTTTGTTTTGTTTTTTTCTTTTTCCTTTTTTATTTTTCTTTTTCTTTTTCCTTTTCTTTGTTTTTTTTTTTTTTTCCTAACAAAATGAGCATGCTGGCCATTCCAATTGTTGAAGCTGCTTTCTAGTGTGAATCAAGGATAATGGAGTGCTTCTGTAGAAAACTACTGTGCATTATTGTCTCATAGGTAAAGGAGCAGATGCCACAATCCGGGACAGCAGTGTATAGCCAGTCCTCACATGCCAGTCCTCACCTTGGTAAGTGAGCCTGCAAAGATTTCAGGGGCATGATTATTTTCAGGGACATGAATAGATTTCATCTATTTGGCAAATCTTGCTGGGTCTTTTCTCACCCTAGAGTTTCCTAAAAGGCCTGAAGCCAGGAGCATCCAAAAGCTCCCCTGTGCTCTGCAGGAAGAGATGATGTGAAAGAGCAATTGGTTTAGCACTGTCCAGAACTACAGGCTGACAATGAAATTATAACATGCATGGAAAATATTCTACAGGCAGCTTAAAATAGTATGACTCTCTTTTCCCCACTCCCAATCTTACACCCGTTCACCTCCATCTGTTGATACTAAAAAAAACCAACCACCTGCCCAGTCTTTACAACCTCAAGACCAAGAGGTAGAGGTTTACTGTACTGTTGTACCTTACATTAATTTATCCCTAATCCTGAAAACCTTGTTACGTGTGATTTGTCATATATGGGTACAGTTTCATTGCTGGAAAGCCATTGAACATGAAGCTCACATTGGGATTAATTAATAATTAGATCTCCAGATAAGGTGAGGTGATCACCAAGAAGGCCAGCCTTCAGAAACAGAATTTCTGTCAATAATCATTATTCCTGTGTGTTTCCCTGGCAGGGTGTGTGCTGGGGCAGGGCTGCCTCACCACCAAGTGTCGTATGTTCACAAGCAGCCTGACGTTTTATTTTGTGAATAATTTCAAGAAAGGAAAATGCATTAGCCCATTTCTGTTGAGGTATTAGCCATCCCTTTTCAGGCCACTCTGCAGCTTACACTGCTGGATACTGTGACTGTGGCACAAGAACAGTTAAAAGCTGATTCTTTGGGCATTGCCAAACTGAACAGGGTTCTGCTGTCACTGAGTCATCCCATTTACCAACCCTTCTTTATTATCCTGAGTCGCTATCTCCAACAGATGAATACAGAATCATAGAATGGTTTTTGTTGAAAGAGACATTTCCGATTGTTGAGTCCAGCTGTTCTCTCAGAACTGCCAGGACAGCAGTGTGCAGGGATACCCTCAACTAGACCAGGCTGCTCAGAGCCTTCTCCAACCGTACCTTGAATATCTCCAGGGATGGGGCCTCCACCACCTCCCTGAGGAGCCTATTCCACTATTCTACCCACCCTCAAGG
>JAABNV010147935.1:0-12184 GCA_033439845.1 Ispidina picta
GGGGTTCTAATTGACAAGAGGCTGAAGATGAGCCAGCAGTGTGCCCAGGTGGCCAAGAAAGCCAATGGCATCCTGGCTTGTGTTAGAAACTGTGTGAGCAGCAGAAGTAGGGAGGGGATTGTCCCCCTGTACAGGGCACTGCTGAGGCCTCACCTTGAGTGTTGTGTCCAGCTCTGGGCACCTCAATATAAGAGAGATCTGGAGGGGCTGGAGCCAGTGCAGAGGGGGCAACAAAGCTGGGGAAGGGTCTGGGGAACAAATCTTAGGAAGAGAGATTGAAGGAGCTGGGACTGTTTAGTTGGAGGAAGAAGAGGCTGAGGGGAGACCTCATCACACTACAACTACCTGAAAGGACAGTGTAGAGAGGCTGATGCTGGTCTCTCCTCACAGGTAATTAGTGATAAAACAAGAGGGAATGGATTGAAGTTGCACCAGGGGACGTTTAGATTGGACATTAAGGAAAAATTTTTCACTGAAAGAGTGGTCAGACACTGGCACAGGCTGCCCAGGGAGGTGATTGAGTCACCCTCCTTGAGTGTGTTTAAGGAGTCATTTGGATGTGGTTTTGAGGGACATGGTTTAGGGGTGAGCTTTGTAGAGTAGGGTTAATGGTTGGACTTGATGATCCCAAGGGTCTTTTCCAACCAGAATGGTTCTGTGATAACTCAGCACTTGAGATTTTCCAAAAATTTAATTCACTTGGAGAATTCATACCTCACCCAATCCTGTGAAGTTCTGTTTCTATGGTAGAAAAGGCTGTGTTAATGTGTCTGGCCAAACTTCAGCTTTCCAATATCAAGAGCTAGCATCACATAATGGATGTAGTGTGCATTGAGATGTAGGTGGATGCCCTGGCAGATCACTTGTGTACTGTAGGGGTGTACCAGATCTGCTCCTGGCTGTCCAGTGTGTGCAAGGTGAAGGAGGAATTGGAGAGAGTATCTGCAGACTGCACCTGAAGGCACTAGTGCATGAGCTTCTGTTCCTTACTTGCCAGAGAAGTATGTATCCTCATTACTTAGCTTTAGTTAGTTTAAAAGCAGCTAGATAGGCCAGACAAGACTGCACTGCTGTGACATAAGTAGGTTATCTAGCCACTGAGGTAACAGCATTCTCAAACAGGGACAGAATTAAGTCCATTGGTGAAATGCCAAAATTAATGTTGCACAAACATGGTTTGTCTTTCTTTTTGGGTAGACATATAATGCCATCTTAATGTAATTCTGTTGCTGTTTGTGCCACAGTGCTCTTCACTCAGCACACAGCAAGGACATACCTCTCTTTTATCTAATCAGTAATTCATTTGCTCTGTGCTGTTCAGTACAGTCTTCTGTATTTTCACAGAGTTCAACTACATTTCTCATCTACTTTAATATATCTTTATTCCCTGTAGATATCAGAAGTCTGCAAATAGTAACCAATCTACACTCTCACACAGTCACTCTATGTGATATAAGAGTGTTTTACAGCTAGAAGATGGTTCTGCAGGTAGATGGAAGCAGAAAACTATTGGTGAGATTTGGATGTCCAATTAAAGGATTGTTTGAGCACTACACATTACAGAATATTTATACTTTTTCATACACTAATTTTCACATAGGTATACTAAGTTTCACATATATATACTAAGTTTAATATACTAATTCTGTATCTAAAAATATAGATACATAGTTTTAGATACATACTATATCTAAAAAGACTTAGCATGTTCTAAAATCAGATCTCAGGTTTTCAAGAGCTCAGGAGAGTGCAAATACACTCAAACAGAATTTTGCTGAATTTATCTAAGATCCATGGCCCAGCATAAGCATTACATTCCTTTTCTTTCCTGCAGTCTCCCTAGTTCATTCATTACACATCTTTCAATCTCTCCAGCAAATGAACAAGATTTATGCAGGAAATAGTCTCTGGTTCATTCCCAGAGCAGGTCTATCCTGTACTTACTGAATGAGCTTGATGCCATCTGCTCCACCCATGTTCCCAAAGCAAGAGAAACTGCCCAGGTCTCACTCTTGACAGATGTCTCTATTCCTGCTTGTAAAGACACTGATTAAGACTCAATAAATTTCTCCAACAATTAATTTTAATACTTCTCTACCCTTATTATTAGAAAGTCTTCATAGTATCTAATCTGACACTTCTCTGCATCAATTTAAGCCAATTATTTCTTGTAACATTCATCATGTATTCTTCTAGGTATCTTTCAGATGCCTTTTATCTGTGACAGCTGCTAGTGAATCCTGGTTTTGTGAGACTGAATATCTGCACTCCTTCAGCCTGTCTCTTGGTGACTCTCTTTTCTAGGCCTCTGATCATTCTTGTTCCTCTTTTTTTGGACTTTTTCCTCCTAATTTCTGTCTTGTTTACAACCTTGTCACAAAGCTGGACACAGTTATCTATGTTAAGTGCTGCCAGAGCTGTCTGGAATTCTTTTACACATTTTGTAGGTTGAAGTCCTGTTTATATATCCTGATATGACAATGTTTATAAATACCATGCAGTTACTTACTCTTATCACTAGGTTTCTATTTTCTGTCCCCCTTCAGAATGGATATCTGGCTAGTTGTTCCATAGCTTGTGTTTTAAACATTATAATACATATCTTAAGAGTAGAAGAAAGCAATTTTATGTATTAAATTATGTTATAGCTTTATCCTGTTTCAATAATATGAGTATTTTTATTGTATTCCTATCTTCCAAAGTTATTCCAGCCTCTTCTGTGTTTAACAGGATATCTTTTATTTCATCTTCCAAGCCTTTAATTAAAAGACAAAATAGTTCTAGGGTTGTGTCTTACTCTTGCAAAAGTCCACTGAGTGCAGCCTTCCATTTTAAGGGTGAGCTGTTGATTGCTACTCACTGAGGATCACGTTCAACTACTTTTATATTCATCTTACAATGTGAGCACAGGCAAATAGCATAGTTCCCAGAGTGGCTTACCAAGCTTCTTGGCAAGAACAAGGTACTTGCATCTAACATAACTCTGTCTTTTTGAAGTTGAATAAAATAACTAGGTCTGTTTATTAGGTTTTGCCTGATAAATCCCTCTAGTGTGGTTCATCTCTTTCCTTCATCAGAAATCAAACACAGAAGCTGTTTTGTCTATAATTTCTGACATCTTCTTTTCCTTATTTGTTTATTTTCTTCCATCTTTTAGTCATTTCCAACCTAGCAGCCCATTTTCTATCTGTCACAATTTCTCAGTGGCTTTAAGTTTGCTCAGCCAGTTTGTGTTCAGTTTGTAAATTTCAAACTCAACCAACTTGAAAACTTCTAGACTGTGCAAATGTTCTCTGAGTATTATCTTTTGCTTGGCACATAGATTCTACCTGTCTGTACCTGGCACTTGTGCTGACACATTACTCCTTTTTGTAGAAGTTTCCTGTGTATTTGAAGTAATCAAAAAGTTTTCCCAAGTCACCACTTTCATCAGTCCTCCCCATATATTCATGAACAGCCCCATGGATCAGTACAGGCTGGGGGCTGATGTATTAGAGAGAAAGAGACCTGGGGGTCCTGGTGGACACCTTGGTCTAGGTACCCCTGCTCTGGCAGGGGGGTTGGACTAGATGATCTTCTAGCTCCCTTCCAACCCCTGACACTCTGTGCTGCTGTGACATGTACACTGGCATTCACACAGCAATGACAGAAATGATGTCACTTGGTCACAGGAGGATGATGTGGCAGTCTTCTAAAGGTAAACATGTACACATGGAAATGTGTTCTATTTTTACCTGATACTCTATTTACAAATACAATCTTTGGAACTTAATGTATAAAGAGTCAATTCATGTCAATCAATTGTACATGAAAATAAGGTTTTCCACCCTTTATTTTTTTCTTTATTTTGCCATGGAAAAGTAGGTGGGTGTTTCCATTTTGGGGCAAAACTAAGGCTCTTTATATGTACAATATAGAAAGATCCATCTGGAAGCCTTTGACAGGCAGGCACTTTGGAATGGAAGGTTGCAGAGCTTAATCAAATATATTACAGTAATTTAATCTTTCCAGCTCTGTAACAGTAGTTCTGAGAGCAGAGATCATATATCTCAAAATAGCATACCCTGTAGTAGTAGTTCCAGAAATCTCAACTGTTCTCATCTTCACTGTAACAGGAGCAAAGCTGCATGAGGCAAGTCAAAGATGACAAGTTCTTAGCACAGATTTGAATTGCTTGTCTCCAGGTCACTAAACAACTACTTTGGGCAGATGCTGAAGAATGAGGAGTCCATTTAAGACTGAACAGCTCTTCAAACAGCCAGAATATAAGTAAACAAAATGTTGGGACAGTACAGAAATGTGGACTTGTAAATAATGGAATAGACTTCCAAGAGACCCTGATGTATTCTTTATTTGTGCTGAAATTATGGTTTTATTGTTTGGTTTGTTTTTTTTTTAAGCACTGTGCAGCTTATTGCTCTACAGTCAGGAATACCTATTCTTTTGTCTGTGAAAAGAGACAAAAAAGTGTATGAAAATTCAATTTATAACTTTATAAATGAAAATTGTAATGCTTGGAAAGGACCTCTAGGATCATCAAGTCCAACCTGAAACAAATGGTTTAGGTCAAGTTAGAAAGCTGATATTCTAAGAGCAAAGGGGAATCAAGAAGAGAAGAGAGCTAGATGTATTCAGAAGTAAACTGGTATTTTTTGTGCATATTAAGGAATTGTGATGAAAGTAGCACAAGCAGTTAACAGTTTATAAAAAGAATATTAATAAGGAATATTGTGAAAAAAAAAGAGATTCTTAAAAATTTCATTCCATACCTTACCCATATAGGAAAGAAAGTCAGTAATAAAGCCAAATACATTGGATTTATTTTATTGCTATACATAACTTAAACAGATAATTAATTTTTTTGCTGTTAAAACTATTCATATATTTTCCCCACAAACCAAATTAATTTATTGCTGCTCCCAACATCACCTCTCCTTTGTGATACTGCTTCTCATTATGTCCTTATAGTTTGTGTGCCGTGGATTTTCTTTTTTCTGTGGAGTTTTTCAGGTGTGTTGCTTGCTTTTCTACCAGTGCAAGGGTAACTTTGAAGAAAGTCTGACCCATTTTTATTTGGCTGAGCTGCCTCAGCAGTATCCCAGTTCACTGCATAGCTGGGGAATGAGGACAAGAGATTTTAACCAGTGTCTTGGTGTCTCCAGCTGCACCAGGGGAGGGTCAGACTGGGCATTAAGGAAATGATTTTCACAGCAAGCATAATGTAAATTCATAGTGCTTTTATATATATATATATATATAAAAATATATATATATATCTTTTTTGCTTTATATATATATATATAAATATATGTATATCCATATATATATATACACATATATATATATATTTGGATATATATATCTCCATACTAGTGGAAACCTCAGTTGCAGTCTTTCTGGAGAGTCCTTGGTTCTTACATAGGTGCAGTGCTCCCACCCCCTTGTCATTTTTAGGAGAGAACTTCAGTTTTAGAATTTGCTAGAAATCCTGCTAATTGTCTAATTATGTGTAATCACTGTGCAATGCAGTAAACTGAAGTTTACTTCAATTCAGAAATTGAATTCAATTTCAGATTCCCAACCAGAAGATGAGCCAGGGAGTACAAGGCACAAATTCTGCTGAGATTGTTCTGCAGAAATGTCTTGCTACATAAAAAACACTTAATATTTGTATTTGTTAATTAAACTGGTTTTCTGACTCCTACACTTTCAAGCTGTATGTGCATTACCTGAGACACCTTCCAGCTGGTGATCAAGGATGAAGTCTTCTCCATAACCATCTTTTTCCTTTTCTTTTCTGAAAAACCTCTTTGTAGATTCTTGACTTTTTTTTTTTCCTTTTTTTTTTCTTTTTTTTTTTTTTTTCTTTTTTGGTAAAACATCCCACAGAAAATTCTGAAGATCAAGAACTTTTATTTTGCAATAAAAGTTCATCTTTTCAGTAACAATGACAGCATTTATAGCAATGTAGTAGTCGGACTGTCTCAAAATCCTTAGAGCTATCATTTCTTTATAAAGTATGCTTATATTAATGATAGTTTTTCTGTCTCCTTACAGTGCAAATTAGACTATCAAGCCTGTGTCTCAGGAAAACAGATCTCAGTGAAATGTGAAGGACGTTGCCCCTGCCCTTCAGACAGATCCCCACATGCAGGCAGACATGATAGGAGAGGTGAGTGATGCTCATTTTGGTGACATTTAGCAGTTTGTTTCTAGAAGGAAATAAGATTTTACTCACAGAAGAGGACAGTGATCTCAAGCCCTGATTTTTCTTCAACAAAAGCATCTTTATTTTATTCCAGGTTTTGTTTGCTGTGGGTTTTGAAGTTTTGCCCAAAGTAAAATATCAGTGTGTTTTTCAAATGCAACTATTGTACTGTGAGTTATTGTTGGGATTGGTTTTTACTCTCTTTGAGATGCATGCAGCTATACTTAAGACAAAGAAAAACCCATTTTCTTGCTCATCATTGTTTTGAATTGAATGTTGAAGAAAATGAAGTGTGACAGGAAAAAAAAGGAAACTTGTTACTGTTCATATGAGCAAGCATTTGCACTTAAACTATTGAACTATTAGTAAAGGCTGTCATGTAAAAGTCCTCATTTGAAAAGTATTTGATAGGAATAAACCAGATTCCTTTTGGACTATGCTTGAGATCAGGCTCAAGCAAACAGAGTTTCCTTGCACTGCTTCTTAGCCATTGATGCAAATGGAGAAAAATAAGTATAAATGTTAGATGTATTTCTTCCTTCTTTCTGTATAGTCACACTTTTAATGACTGAGCTACAATCTTTATACACAAATATCCTGTATCCTCACTGAAAATACAACAAAATTAGGTTTTGAAGATTTTTTTTTCATTCCCTCCCCCCATAGCAACCTTACAAAGATAAAAGAGCCAGCATTACATTCCTGCATTATGTTGGTGGTATTCCATTATGGTTCAACCCATTATTCCAAATTGTTTGTGCAAGAGAATCTTAGCATTTCAATAAGCTACAGCTACTGCCAAAACTAATTTTTTTTCCTAGTTTAAAACTCAAGGGAGAGCTCATCACTCTCTACAGCACCTGAAGGGAGGTTGCAGACAGGTGGGGGCTGGACTCTTCTCCCAGGAACCAGTGACAGAAGGAGAGGCCATGGCCTGAAGCTGTGCTAGGGGAGGTTTAGGTTGGATATTTGGTATCACTGCCCTCATTTTTTACCACAAGAAAATTAGCATTTTCTCTGCTGGAAGCAGCTCCACCTGATGTTCATTTTGCCTTTGTGTGTGTTCTTTCAGCCACATTCTATTTTGGTACTTCTGTACTTCATAACATTTATCTGTAGATTGTTTTCAGTGTTTGACTCCAACAAAATGGAATTATTTTTAATGAGGAATAAGCTCCTAGGAATGAACTCATACTGCCAAGGTATAAAGATTACTTATGTTTAGTTATGTAAAACAGAAAGAAAAGAGTTCCTTTGTGAGTATGGGAATTAACACTAACCCTGGCCTGACAGATTGTCAGGGCAAGGAAAAGACAGAGCTATTCCAACTGCTACATTTTACTGCAGCATGGAAAACATCCTTTCTGTACAAGGCCAAAAGCTAGGAGACATGAGGAATATGAAAGTGAGTTCAGTATCATTACTGAAATTTTAGCCATTATTTTAACAGAATACAAAATCTACTAGAGCTTTTGTTATAAGAATTTTATTTTTGTAAGAACACAATTATTTTCCTTAAATGGAACTCCATTAAGTGTTCTAAGCTGCCAGTTGCTCAGAAATTTGACAAAGCCAAAGAAGTAAAGTAAGATTAGTGTTCCAGTTTCAGGGATAGCTTAAGTAAGAGTTTTCTAAAATACATTCCCTGTCTTGGACAATTTTTCACTTTTTTTCACATTGACAGATTCAACATTTTTGGTGTATCTGGGAACAAAGTATATCTGTGAACTTTCCCAAAACAGTCTTGGTGTGGAACTCCAAAAAAGAAATAGATCTGCCTCACTTTGTTTGTGGACCTAATCATAAAATCATAGGAAACTCTTAGTTGGAAGTGAATTTTTAATTTTAGTTTATCTAAGTTTTTAAATTTCAGTTTATCTAATCCATCTCTCTGATGGATGCATGAGGCAGGTGTGGGCATTCAGGTTTTTTGTGAAAGCTGGCTCATTTTAGAGATACATTCAGTAACAGTCAACCTGGTCAATGTGCAGGGGCTGTTAGCTTGGATCCAAAAAGGAAAATACTAGGAACCTGATCTAGATGTTTAAGTTGGTAACCAAATTAGCAGTCAAAAAGGGGCATGAGAGAGTAAAGATATTTATAATTCTTTGTTTTCATTGACAGAAAACACTGGGTATCATATAAGCTCTAGCTGGTACTGCAGTAACTTTTAAGAAGATTAAAAAAAAGGAAAAAAAGTAGTTTACTGACATAAAAGAGAAGGAAAATTTGAAGAGCATTAGAAGCAAGGCAAGGATCACACCAAATAAATAAATAAATGAAGATGGGTAGTATGGAAGAGAGGGATGGTCTGGGGAGTCATGTAGAATCAGAGTGAGAAAGAAGGGAAAGCAGAATGAATGGGAAGCACTGATTTCCTATTTTCACCCTAATCTCCCTTTCAGGTAGATGCCAGGGTCCTGGGCATCCAGGTCACAGTGGCTTGAACAGTTCTGAGAGCTCTTAGGAGTCTTTCAGTGGTTAAATGGAACCAGAACTAGGGAGGCTTCTGTGCTCTGCACCTCTTACAAGACTAGGGAGATTTCTGTCCTCTTGGTGGTATCTGGTCATCTTCTTTTTTTTCTCTCTCCACACAGTTATTGTGATCCTTTTGCTATTTTTTTTTCTTTGCTAGTCCTACTTTTCAGTCTGCTAGGTGACAACAAATATGGATGATGCAAAGTGTAGGCTTAGCAAGCAACTGCATCACTGGAGTGAGGAGATGAGACCACTCAGTGGGGTAAGTGCAGAGGTTGCTCTCATCTTTTAAGGATATACAAAGTCTTGTTAACCTTAAACACTTACCTCTGATCACCTTGTCTACCTTCTGGCTTTATACCCATTCTCCAACCCATCCTCAGCTGCTCAGAAAACAAGCACCAGATCAGTTCCTTTTTTTCCTTCCATGTTCAGGGATCTAAAATGAAGAGATGCTTTCAGACCTACCATCTACAGTGAACTTCAGTCTGTTTTTTATAGAACAGACTTCCCTATACCAGGCAAGACAGAACAAGACCCTGTGGTGCACCTGGACACTGGGACTTGTTAAAGAACTGGTGAGGTTAGAGCTTTTGCTCAGCTTGATTTCATCTCTCAGCCTCCCACCCAGCACTACCTCCACTAGATCTCTTTCAAGCAGAGAGGTCACTGCTGTCCTGGGACAGTTGGGCAGAAAACCATATTGGTTTCTGCTGTGTTACCTGTCACCTGAGTCCCTGGGAGCCCACCAGCTCTGATCTCAATCATCAGCATTGATCTCAGTACATCTTGCTGATCTCCAGGATCTCCCTTCACTTCTAGCATATTTCTACCAGCCAAGATCTTTCCTGTCTTCTTCCAGGGACCCCTTCTTCTTTCTGGAAAGCCATTCTTCTTCCAGGACCCATCCTTTTAGTCACTGCTTCCCCCAGCACCCCATCCCCATTTTCCCAATCCAGAGGCACATTTTGGCATCAGCCTCCTAACTGTTAGTGCTGTGCCATGACTTTTGCCATGACCTTTTCAAGCCAATAGCAATTGCTTGAAAAGGTTCAATTTTAACAATGAACAGGCAGACTTACCTGCCACCTCTTAATGTTCACATTTTAAACTGCTTTTTTTTTGGCTACTTCAATAACAAATTTAGATGTTTTTTACTTTTTGAATCAATTTACAACACACCAATGTAAGCTTTTGGTCATTTAAAGTGGATTACTGATCTTTTGGCAGTCCAGTGATACCCAGAATTTCTGAATCAGCTGAAGGTCCTGTGCTTTAGATGGAAAAAGCTGTGACATTGTGGGGAAATATCAAATATCCATGTTCTTTAGCTACTGAAATGGAATTTGCTCTAAACAGTTTTTGAGTGAATTTCTAATAAATCCTCTGGTACAAGCTCATTTCATCTTTTCATTGAAATAACAGATGAGACTTCTATTCATGAGGAAAAAAAAAAAAGGCTTTTCTTTATGTGATCATCTATGTAGGTTACATGGGAAGCTGCTATAAAGGTCACACTTTTGGAGTCTAAGCTTTTGCCAGAAGGAAGGAAGAAGGCAACACTGCATGCTGAAAGCATTTTCAGTTAGCACATGTCAAAGACTTCAATCCCAGAACATAGCTGCCCTCTCAGCTGCATCCTGCTTTATACTGCACTCTGCCAAATTGTTAATTGCTTGGGAGATGTGAGGATAAGGAACAGCAGGATTAAAGGCACTGTGGATTCTGTTTCATTCTGTGTGCATCAGGGCTTGAAAAACAAATACAGGGATTCTTTTTAAACAAACAGCAAAACAGCATTCTCCCAAATCCTCTTATTTATATAGCAACAGCTTCTCAATATATGACCTCAGCCAGTCTTATGTAGTACAGCCACAGATGCCAACACTGAGCTTTTGTGTCATTTGCATTCAAACAGAACACCCCAGTGGTTTCCAGACTTCACAAATAAAGAGCTTTAGGACCAAAAATAACATTGGTGTTAACTCCTTAATCTCTACTTTCTATCATTACCTTTCAAGGACAGATAGCACTGTTTTGTAACTCCCTTTCTCTCTTCTGCAAGATTCACTGCAGGACATCAATAGAATAAAATCTGTACCCAAACCAATGTGTACTAGACCAGTGAGGCCTGATATTATCATTGATCAGTTATGGGTTAGCCAGAAAAAGCCATTTATACAAGACAATGGCTTCCCATCTAGAAGATGAATTACTTTGTGGCATGTGATGATCAAATTTAACTTCTCAGGCCTCAAATAAGACAAAAATAATTTATAAATTACAAGTGCACACCTAGCAAGGTAAGCACTCAGAACCAGGAATTGATCTGGGATGTGGCCTGACCATAGAAAATCAGATCTTGGCTGGTATTTCTGCTCTTGTCTTGGCATCACTGTCAGTCTTGCAATGATTAAAATGTAAAAGCTGTGACTCAGTTTCCTTCTCAGAGGAAAAGCCATCATCTACAGTTTCCTTTCACTTACTCTGCTGCTTTGTTTCAGCTCTATACTAATGTTTCTGAAATATTCAGTGATTTTGAAGATGCTACAAAACTCTATATATCCATTTTAGTTCTTCAGAGGTATTGACTGAGCAATAAATGTCTTATTTTGCCTTACTGCTATTTATACTAAATATACATTATTATTTTCTCAATCTCAAAGTTCATCTTAGGTGTACATTTGTCTAGGCATGAAAGCTAAAATAGTATTTTCCATTTTAATTCATTGTATGCATTTACTGTAATGTTGAACTGTAAGTAGACATTACATATAAATAGAAGCTCTTTGGAGATAAAGGGAAAATGGATGCATTGTAGATTTTTATGCTTTGAAATTTGGTCAAGCTAATTCATTAAGTAGCCCTTCTTTTTCTCTCTGTTGTATATAAGATGAAATACAGATCATTTTTTAGTTGATCTTTAATAGGAAGTACTATTGTTACATCAGATTTTATTGATTTACTATCTTTATATGTTATGAATGATATCTTTTTTTTTCCAAGACAGCAGACTAATAATATTAGCAAGCATTCATTTGTATCTTTAAATGATTTCCATGTCTGTGATATGATAGCTAGCACAAAAAAGACTGTATTATTGTATTTGTAAAAGACATTTATTTAATATTCATTACTGTGTTTGTGTAATAACAGAAACTTAATGGAGCCAATTTGATGGTTTATTCCTTCATGGTTAAGATAAATTTTCTGCATGAATCTTTTTTAGATTCTTAAATGGATTACTTTTAGTTGGTTTTTTTCCTGGAGTGGTGCTGAGCTAAGTAAAATTGTCAGCAGTTCCTTCTTCCATTAATCAAAATCCATGTTAAGACTTTCTAAAAAGAGACTTCTCCATCATAATTAGTAGTAATCTAATGTGCTGTGATTAGTAGCAATCTGAGTGGTGCAGGATGGCAGGGGGTATGTTTGGAATGCAGAGGTGCATCTGACCTGCTCATAATCCCCTGGATATATATAATATAATATATATAATAA
>JAABNV010147956.1:0-12183 GCA_033439845.1 Ispidina picta
TGCCCAGAGAGGTGGTGGCTGCTCCATCCCTGGCACCATCCCAGGGGAGGTTGGGGGGGCTCTGAGCACCCTGCTCTAGGTGCAGATGCTGCTCCCTGCAGGGGGGTTGAATTAGCTGACCTTGAAACATCCCTTCCAACCCAAGCCAGCCTGGGACTCCATGGTTTGCTTGACATGAAAGTTCTATGAGATTTTTAAACTGATTTTCCTCTGTCAGTAAGTCAATGTATGCACTGAGGAAAGAGCAAACTCAGATAAACCCAAGAACAGCTCCATTTCTCTGAAGACAAAACCTCCTCAGGCTGCTGCAGCACCCACACTCCTCACTCTGAACCCTGCCAGCTGCTACTAAACCACATTTTAATATTCCACCAGAACGAGATCCCATGCAAGGAAAGCACCTGCCAGGATTTTCATGGCATCAGACTTGAGCACAAGGTCCAACCTAGGGATTTCTGACATGAAAGAGGAGCAGCTCCTGCTGCTTCCAGTGCCTGGATGACTTCTGCCATTTCCCTTCTGAAGTCCCAGCACACAAACACACCAAACCACAGCACAGAATGGAAAGTTCCACCTGAAGAAATACCTGTCAGGAACAGAATTCTTTTGCTTTGGGGGTTTATTTGCCTGGATTAGCTGCTGCAGATTCCAGCCTCCTGCCAAGAAGGATGTTTTCTCTGTGCACTCAGTGGGGAATGCAGGGTTTGTTTCTTGCTGTGTTTCCATCTTATCAGTCCCTAGGTGCTGGCACCTCATTTTGTGGGTCTCTAAAACCCCAGAAAACCAAAAAAGCACAAAGAATCCTCATTTTTGGCATGCTCCTCACTGTTTCTTTGGCCCCACCTCATCCTCTTTCTTTTTTTAGCCAAGTTCTGGTACTTTTTTCCTCTTGTGACATCACTGAACATTCACAGTGCCCTTGGGCATCCCTGCTCCACCTGCAGGTGCAGAGCTCCTCACCTCCTGCAGTCCTGGTTTCCACCTTCCCCTTTCACAGGATCAGTGGCAGCCTTAATGTTCTTGCTGGGGAGATGTAAAAATTAAAGCCATTCCAATTTTCACTTCAGTGCCTCAGCAAGCTATTGGAAAGGAGGTGAAAAGGAAGAATAGTGTTTCAATTTAAATATCAAAATGGCACAGAACGTATCTATTTAAAGGTCAAACTCCCAGTGCTGTCACTCCTAAAGCACTACAAATAACACTAAAAATCCTTTTGTGTGCCTAAGTGGTTTGACGTGGCTTAAGTGTTCTCCCTGTGCCCGGGGTGAGAATTATCCGAGGGGACATCCAGGAATTGCTCCCAATAAAGAACCCACTTCAATGAAATGGAACAAGCCATCGTTTACTCTCCAAACCAAACTAACACCCTGCAGGAGTTCCCATCACTGCTGGCATGAGAAACACACAGTTGTTTGCTCCTGGGCTCCACTGGTTTGTGTTCAGCCTCAAACAGGAGCCTGCCCAGCTGGAAATCACACAGAGGAGGAGGAATTCCACCACCAACCAGCAAAGACTCAGCAGAAAGGGTTCCCAGGACAGAATTCTCTGCATCTGTGACCCCAGGAGGTGCTCTCACCAGGACCCCAGAAGAAGAAGGTTAATTGCTCTGTAGTAATCCCCACTGGGGGTGAAGAGCTGTGGGGCTCCAGTGGTACCCTGGCAGGGCTGGGGGATGCTTGGACTCCAGGAGCTGAAAGGGCTCTGCCAACCAGACCAGTTCCAGGATTCTACGAAGCAAAGCAGCTATTAGCTGGAGAGTGACAGAGTAATTAATATTAGCAATAAATTCTCTAGAGTGTGTCTGATCCAAAGGAGGGCAGCTTGAGTGGGTTCACAATGCAAGTCCTGCTAAATTAAAACTAAAACCACCAAGAAAGAAACTTTCTGAGGCTGGTAGCTAAGGGGTTAAACTGATGCAGGCTGCCCTGCCAGATGCACTGTAAACAACATAAAGGCTTCTCGAGGATGTAATGCTGCTGCATTTCCAGCCCTGGGTAGGTGTGGCCAGCTCTGCCCAGAACAGCTGGCATCAGAGGACAGGATTACCCTCTAAATTGTAATTAACCTCGAATAAAGTGTTCCTGGCTAACATAAAGAACTGCTTATTATGTTCCCTAAGACAAGAAGAGCCCCAAGAATTAGATTAATGATACAAAGATTTATACTTTAGGAAGGAAGGCAACTCTGAAATTAAATCCTGCCCATGAAAATCCTGGTGGGTTCTGACACCAGAGGGTTGGACTTGGAGCCCTCTTCACTTCCCTGACCAGCACCAGTGCTGCCCCAAGCCACAGCAAAAAGCATGAAAAAAAAGAAATCATCCTTTGATATCGATGGTAAACAGAATATAAATGTGTATTCTTTCACTTCTGAATGAGATTAGAGAGAAGCAGCCACTGCCCTCTGAGCAGATCTGGGGCTGGAGGCACTAACTGGAAGCTGGGGAAGCCCCTGGGGAGAGCTGCACTGAGCACCAGCTCCCCAACCCAGCCAGACCCTGTGTGCTGGGGTAATAACTGCCAGCATTCCACAGGACAGCACTTAGGGAGCTCCAATAAAGCAGTCTAATCCTCAGGCAAGGCACAGGCCTTGAGAAAAAAGTCTTTTTTTTCTCCATCATTCCTGTTCCATAAGCAAGCAGGGTGTAAAATTAGGGGGCACAAACAGAAGGGGCATCACCCCTTTGAACCAGATCCCTCTCTGGGGGCTGTGTTTGAATACCACACTGCTCTGAGCTACCATCACCTACAGGTACCAGGACACCAACCCACCCCATCCCAGAGGCCACTCTGCTCCTCCTGACCCCACTCCAAGGTGGTACCTGCAGCAGCAGCCAGGAACCTGCATGGTTTCCATGGTCCCTTGCCTCACTGCCATAGTAACCAGGTAGTAGTGGATTTGTAGGCAACTGCCTCAGCTTCTTTTTGCTGCAGCTATCACTCTTGAGGTGGGAGGATGATGGCAATTCTCAGCTCCAGGCTCCACGCTCAGCAGCAGACAACTGCAAGTGGATGCTGAGGAAGAGGAGGGATGATGGACACGGGCACGTGGTGGTTCTGAGGTGCACAAGCTGCAGCTCCTTGGCTGACACCGACGGGCAGGTTCACCCCAGAGGCACCCGGGGCTCTCCAGCCCCTCATGGACACTCAGCTCATGGAACCAGCCTGGAGGAAAACCTGAAAGCAGATCTCTGTGGACACTGGTTCCTCACCACTTTCCCCTCCAGACTGCCTCTTCCTGAGCTCTTTATCTGCCAGCATGGGCAACTCTTGGCTATGCCAAGGGCAGCTCTTCCTGTGGTCACCAAGGTGGCAAACCATCCCAGCCTGGCTACCTCTGCTCTGGCACAATTCTCTTCTTATTTTCTCTCCAGAAAACCCTAAAAAGCTGGTGACAGTTTCACTGCTGCCAGCCCACAGCAGATGCTGCACCACTCAAGTGTGCCCCCCCCCCTCTAATTAAGGATCTACACTTAAAAAAGAATTTCACAGATCATCTCCTTCCTCTGGAGAGAAAACTTTGGTCTCCCCAGGGTGGAAGGCTGCTAATGGAAGCCAGCTTTTCCCACAGCAGAGATGATCAACATTTGGAGAAGGGAAGGAGGGGAGACCACAGCTGCACCTCTGCAAGAACAGAGGCAAAAACCCCAACAGATGAAATGAGCCCAGTGGAGAGACCTGGAGGGTTTCAGACTTTGGTGCACAGCTCAATAGATGTGCCCGGGGACAGTCACACGTGGGGGGGGTTATCCTGGTGCCAGCTCTGCCACGTTGAACACACCCGTGTGACAGGGACCCGTGACCCACTCTGCCTTACATAACTGCAGCCAGGCTCTGCTGCAGGGCCTTTCCACTCCCCAGCACCCTGCACAGCACCAGCTGAGAGCCACAGGCTGGCTCGGGTGGGGACAGACCTTGCAAGGTCATCCAGTCCAACCCCCTGCAGGGAGCAGCATCTGCACCCAGAGCAGGGTGCTCAGAGCCCCCCCAACCTCCCCTGGGATGGTGCCAGGGCTGGGGCAGCCACCGCCTTTCTGGGCAGCCTGGGACAGCCTCTCACCACCCTCTACACCAACAATTTTCCCTCTTCTCCAGTCTAAAATCTTTCTTTTTTAGTTTAAACCATCACCCCTTGTCTTGTCCCAACAGCCCCTGCTCAAAAGTCCCTCCCCATCTTTCTGACAGACCCCTGAAGTGCTGAAAAGCCCCCAGAAGGTCTCCTTGGGATCCTTCTCCTCTCCACCCCAGCTCTCCCAGTCTATCCCAGCAGAGGGTTCCAGCCCTCCCAGCATTGCTGGGGCTCCCCTGACCCTGCACCAGCAGCTCCCTGGCTCTCCAGAGCTGGCCCCAGCCCTGCAGGGGGGTCCCCCCAGAGCCCTGGGAGCAGAGGGGCAGGATCCCCCCTCCTGCTGCCCACGCTGCTGGGGGTGCAGCCCAGGGTGCCAGTGGCTCTGAGGTGCTTTCTGCCTTCCCAAGGAGCTGAGACTTTAATTGCCATGACTAAGAAGCCATTGTGCTGTGGGCAGGGCTCCTGTGCCACGTCCAGACCATCAAGATGCTTACTGGAAAACCAACCCACTCCTCTGCTGCTGGCTGAAAACCCAGCACAAAAGCCAGAGCCCCCCTGAGGAGCACCTCACCCTGCTCCTTGCTGCCCACCACAGCACCATTCTGTAACACAGCACATGAAAATACTAATTATTTGTTCCAAGGAGGTTTCCTCAGGCTTCTCTAATGTTCTATTTGCCTTTCTGGGGGTAGAGGTTACAAGAAGAAAACTGCCATCACTCTGGCAGCCACCTAGAGACAGGCAGTGCAAGGCCAAGAAGATATGTGTTGGAAGAGAGTAGGAAGCACAACCCAAGACCCTCCAGCCCTGCAGGCAGAAGCATCTCCCCACCCTGTTGGTTAATTGCAATAATCCACTATTAAAGCAGCCTCAGCCTTCCAGCACAGGCAAAGTTTTTTCCCTGGGAGTGTTCTGCAAGTGCCACGGCTCCACCACAGCCCCTCCACGCCCACCCACCCGTGAAATTGCCTCCAAATAGCCCCCAATTAATTTGACAATTAGCAGCAAGCGGATGCACCCGGATGAATGAATGCCAATCTGCCTTCTGAGCATCTCCTCCAGTAACCAAGCTGCAAACCCCCAGCACATCCCAATGTCATCCTCCCTCCGTGGGAGTCCCCGTGACCCCTGGAGGGGTTTCCAGGCTGTGGTGCTGAGGGCCATGGGGCAGTGATGCCCTGGCAGGGCTGGGGGATGCTTGGACTCTCTGATCTTCCAGGTCTCTCCCAACCAGAACAACTCTCTGGTTCTACGTCTGGGATCAACACTAGGGACACCTGGTGCCCACAAATCCTGACCACAACATTCACTCATCCAAGTCATCCCAACGTGACTAAGCTGCATCAGCCACGGGTATGAATTCCATTAGGAAAACCCAATAAAATTCAGAAAAAAAAAGAATTTATGGGGCAACTCTGAAGCTCTGAAAGAAAAACTGCCCAGACAAAACATGTGGTGGAAGCCACACATTCCCTCTCGTGCTGTGCTGTGTTGAACCCACAGCAAGAGGCACTGGGAACAGCCCCTGCAGAAGCATTTCTGTTGGAAGCAGAACAAAGGGCTGGGGTTTATGGTGCAATTTTCTGGTTTTCAGTCTCGTTTTCACCAGAGATCATCAACTGCCTGCAACCTTCTGTGACTCCAATTTTGGACTGGCCTAAGTCCCAACTCTTATTTCAACAAGAAAGCTGAAAAAATGCTCACTTTTCCTCCATCTGGACACTGCACGGATCTCTTACAGCCCTTGCAAGTCAATGCATTATGGGAAGAACTGCTCAGAGTGAAAATTAAACTCTTTTCCAGAGCTCATAACATCCAGCTCCCCCAAACCCACTGGTGCTCTGCCAGGGACAGTGGCTTCATCTGTGCTGCTTTTACACAGAGATATTTTGAGAACAGAGGAGCAAAGTATGCACAGTGCACTACTTAACCAGCATGAGCCACAGGACAACAGGTAGCTTAATAAGGGACAAAAGACCAATTAAAAAGAGCAGATGAACCCAAACAGCAATTGGATTCAGCACTGGATTCAGCCCACCCCTGCTTCAATCCCAGCATGGAGCCCTGGAACACCAGCCTGCCCACATTAAATAAACCAAACCAAAGCCTAAAACAACAGCAAAAACAGAAATTAATCTCTTGTTGCAGATCTGAAGTGTTCTTTGGGATCACCTGCCAGTGACAGCCACACAAAAGCAGGGCAGGAGAGGGGGATGGGTGAGGAGACAACTGGGGGAGAACGTGCAGGGCCCTCGGTGGCACCCAGGGTGGGTGATGGAGCCAGTCTGAGGTCAAGGGAGGTTCTCCTGCCCCTCTGCCCTCAGGAGGCCACCTATGGAGTATTCTGTTCTGGGTTCCCCAGTTTAACAGTCAGGGAACTACTGGAGAGAGTCCAGCAGAGGTTGGGAAGATGCTGAGGAGCTGGAGCATCTCTGTTCCAGGCCAGGCTGAGAGCCCTGGGGCTGTTGAGCTGGAGAAGAGAGGAGCTGATCCATGCTAAGAGCTGAAGGACCCTGAAGAACAGGACCCTGAGCCACAGGTAGAGCCTCTCAGGCCACAGAAGATCTGCTTACAACTTAAAGATGTCTAGGTGACACCTAACAACTTCTCCTGGGCTCACTCCTCCTGCCATCAGCCTGCCTCATCTCACCAACCTTCCTCTGGTCACAGAGCTCATCTGCTCCTCACTGAGCACCCAGTTCCACTGCAGGGCTCACATCCAGCCTCCAGAGCCCTGAAATCATCCACATTACCCCAGGCATCACCCACGACTGTGGGTGTCAACTCTGCCTCTCAGACCCAACCCTGGCAGGGGGTTGAGCTCGAAGATCTCCAAGGTGCCTTTCAACCCCTGATACTCTGTGATGATGCTCACCAGCCATGCTGCAAGATGCCACAGGAGAGGAGAGACATTCCCACTCCTGCTGCTGTCTTCCCACGGGGACAGCAGGGACAACAGCAGGCAGCCCTGCCCCTGCAGGTGTTGACACACAAGCTTTGGCTGCTGCCACCAAGGGAGGAGGTGAAGAGGAAGGACCACAGCCTGGATGCTGGGATGGCACCTTCCACACAACCAGCAATGGAGAAACATTCAGCACAGGCAGTTCCTCCTGCTCTGTCCTCAAAAGACTTCAACTTGATGACCTGGAGATTAATCTTCTGCATATACCATAAATCCAAGGGTAGCAGCAGGAGGCCCACACACGTCACACCAATCAAAACAGATCAACACAACCAGTTCAGGAAAGGATTATAGCAGTGGAATGAAAAAAAAATTGCTTTAAAAGCTAAATAAGGTAGCCAGGATCTCTAAAATATTGAAAAATATGAAGATTTTTCTAAAAGTTAAATATCAGGCTAGAAATGTGAAGTCAATTTACTCAACCCCAGCACGACCAATTCCTCTGCTCTCCACACTGTACAGGTTGGCAAAAGCAGGAATAAAAAGTAGGTGATGAAAACCTGAGCTAAACAAACTGTCCAGAGGAAAACACATTAGCCCCAGAGATGCAAGGACAGCAGGACACTCAAATGAAATTGGATTCTTTAGCTCATATGTCTAAAGCTCAAAATTCCCTCGTTTATCAGTCAAAATTAGTGTGATGGGGATGCAGCAGGCACAGGGAAACCAGCAGTGCTGACACCTGAAGTGCTGCTGAGAGCAGAGGCAGGGCTGGAAGCAAACAGAGAAGCAGCATAAGAGGCCCCATGGGATTAGTAGGAAGATTAAAATAAGAAAGTAGTTCTGTTTTAGGTGCCAGGGTAATATAGTTATGATGATTGTCAACATTTGTTTCCAGGTATTAATACAAGAAGGAAAAAAACCAGCAGGAATAATGGGATGAAATGCTGAATACAAGTGTAGGCTGCTAGAAGAAGCTTCTAGACCATAATATTTACCAAATTGCAAGAGTCTGTCAAGGAGCTGAAGCTCCATCCAGAAAGCCAATCAATTGATGGGGTTCTGCTCAATCCTTTGGCATTTATTCCATTTATTCTGCTGTGTTCTGTGGACTGAAGGAGCTCCTCAGGGGTTAGGGGAAGGAGGAGCTCAGGAGCAACGTGGCCAAGGAACTAACTCTTGAATTACTCCTAGTTGGTCAGTTCTTTTCTTTGTCCTGCATCCCTACATCCTCTTGAAACAGAAAAACCAGGCTGTGGAGATGGTTTGCCAAACTGCATCTGTGATCCCAAAAGGATGACTAAAAATAATTAAAAATGAAACAGCCTTCAAATGAAAACAGGATCTCGTTCCTGTGAGACCTGTGACAATTCCCAAGTAAAGACTTTATTCCATGGAAAATGGCACTGGCAGTAATTCTTGCACAGGAATGCTTGTACTGGGTACCCAGCATTTTGGTCTGAACCTCACCCAAGCAATTGGTGTTCCCAGCAGCACAAGAGGCATCCTACTCGTATTTTTAAATGCATCCAGTTTGATTCGGGTTTGGGATATTCAGCTGGAAAAAGGTCTCAATACTCAGCAGTTTCTCACTTGGATTACAGTGAATTCACTGGCAGCTCTGTGGCTCATCAGATGAGACTCAAGCACAAACACCTCTGAGATGGGAGGAGTCCAAAGCCCAACACACTAAAAATCTCCCATTTTTTAACTATGGCAGCAAGACAAAAAAGCTGAAACCAAATCAGCTCCCATCACAGCCTTCAGCTGTACACCACTGCTGCTCACCTCTGTCACAGGACAACAGGAATTCAAACTATCCAGGAGCTGCACACACTGGCACCCAGACATCTTCCAGCTGAACACCCCTCTTCACCACATCCCATTTATTAAGCACTAGGAAGGTTTTAATCTTGGTTATTCCTTTCAGCTGAGTCATTACTGGAATATTTCATTGCCTTCCTGAAATGATTAACAGGAGTGACCTTTCCAGAATCCAGAAGCATCTCTCCTGCATGCTAAATAATCCCACCATGGCCTGGATTCAACTCCAGCACAAACCCAACCTACCTCAACAATTAATTTAACATTAAGAGAGGCGAGTGAAAATGTGTAGTCAGGAGCAGTTCTGGTTTTAATTCATTTGTCCCTGCTGAAGACAAGAATTACTGGTGACAAAACCACAGCTACCCCATGGGTTTCACTTCTTATAATGGCCCAAAATCCTCACTAGGGCAGCTCCCTGCTTCCTAAATCCTGGGGGAATCAGTGAGGGAAAGACCAGACCACCAAAAAACCAACCAACCCACACAGCACCAGAACACAATTCTATCACCTCTTATCAATAAATAACTTAAATTGCACCCCAAAACCATAACAGAGCCAACACCTGCCAACTAAAAAGTTCCTCAGAGGAGATGTGTGCCCTGAGAAAAGGCTGACTGAAGGGCACTTGAGCAGCTCTGCATCTCTGAGTGGTGATTGTTATTTCTTTTTCACTCAGATAAAATTACCTGTAATTTCTGTGAAGAGTTCTCCCTCAGATTATGATTTATCTAGCCCATTGTCAGGAGCTCCTGCAGTCCCAACCCGGGGCCTTTCTGTCAAATGGGGACTATCAGGTAATTGCCTACGCCGGGGTCACGCTGAAATGGAAAATAAAAAGTTATTCCCAATTGCAACATGCTGCTGGTTTCAGAGATTTCTCCATTACTTGAAAACCAAAACGACTTCAGAATGGGTGTGCTCAGAGAGGTGACTAATTTCCCTTGCACTGAAGGCTCTGAAATTCTCTATCTGGCTTTGAAATCCCGAATTTACATCTCTGCAAATGGGAGATGAAATGATGCAGGATGCAAACTCAAAAGCAGCTGTAGGAATGTCTGCTGTTCTCACCCCTGCTGGAGCTTTCCTTTGATCTCTCTCTCTTTTTAACCTTTATCGGTGGTAATTGTTTTTGTTAAGTCTTGTTAATTAAGACTACGAGCTCATTAGGGAAGCATCCTCCCCTGTCTTTTCCCAGTCCTGGATCACTCCTGGCAGAAATGCAGCATCAAAACTGCACTGGGTATTTGGTTCCACAGAGCCACTGGGTTTGGACACCAAGGTCCCCAAGACCCCCTCTGGGCTGCTACCAAACTGCTTCTGCTCACAGAACATGGAGTTTTCTTACCAAGATACACTTAGTGCTTCTGCTGATACAGGTATTGGCTGTTCCAAATAAATCAGAATTCAGCTCTTCTCTCTTTCAGCCAAGCCCTGATGCCCTTCAAAGGTCCACAGATTTATCCCAGCATCCCCTCCCATCACAACAACATCCCAGGTTGGTCCTTGTTTGCTAAACTCCCTGTAGTTTTCTCTTTATCTAAGGCACTGGAAGTTGGTTTTTAGGCTATATTATGGGGTTGCTAAATTAGTGACCCTGAATTCTTCATTAGCTATTTAACCCAACGCTCTACCAAGCCCCCCAGTTGTTGTATATCTAACAAAGCACATTCCATGGTCTGTTTTTCAGTGCTAAATGCAGCACTTTTTTGTCCTTAAGGCATCTCCAGCTTTTACCTTAAGTGATACCACAACAAAAGGCACATTTAATAACCTGCTTCAGCTCCTCATCTTCCCTTTTTCCTCCGACCACTAACAGAAGGGAAAGCAAAATTGCACCCCAGCTTGTTAACTTGGCAAAGTCAAACACAGCAGGCAGGGTATGATTTGCCTCTGGCCATGCCATTTGCAGTTTCCATCACCACCACCCAGGGCCACTCCGTTTGCAGTGTGGAATAAAAAACAACTCGATTTGCTGCCGGCCGCTGCCACTCATTTGCAACGAGCAATTGCTCTTTCACCAAGGAATCATTTTCCACCCCAGTACCTCTGAATGAACCAACCCGTGGTGTTCAGCACGTTGGAAAGATTTTTCCCCTCCAGTCTGGAGATAATTTGGAGTTATTTCTCTTTACCTCTGGAACGCGCTGAGAAGAATCAGAAATTAACCCAGAGCTTTCTTGGGAGGGACATTTTGTTGGCTTTAACCACTTGGAAATGAGATTGTTGTTTGATTTTGGGTGAGGATCACTAAATAGAGGTCACCCAACAAGCAGCTGGGATGGAAAGCTCCAGGTTGGCCCTCCTGCTGGCACCACTTTCAAGCATCTACCCAGAGACAACGTCACAACTCAACGCTGTGTCCCTGGCATTGCCAATTTTGACTGATTAACTGTGTCCTGTCAATATCTGCCTCATATTGTCACACACGGGGCTTTAAATGAGTCTTCCACCCATCAGTCTGGGAGCTGCACACATTATTATTAATGCAATTTACACAGGGAATTAACGACTCTCCTGCTTGACCATCTCCTGCCACCTTTTGGGTTCATCTCCCATCCCCTCAGCACAGAAGCAAGAGCTCAGCTCCTCAAATAACCTTTTGAGATCCAACCAACAAGCAAGAAGAAGTCAACTCACAAAAACCCTGAGCTGAAAATCCACACCCCCCAAAAAAAAACCAAACAGCTGCAAAGATTGAGCAGGGGGAGGTGCAGAGGGAGAGTGATCCAGATGAGGACTGACAGCCACAAAAATGCCATTGTCATCTCAGGGAGCACTGGAAATTTCCTCTTCTTATTCCAGCAGGGTCTTAATTCATAATATTTTTCACATTTGACTTTGTGAATTAAGATGGAGCTAAGCCCTTTTTAATTCATTCTGAATTATTTTCCCCAACTGTTCAAGCCCTTTTCCCCAGCCCACCTTGAGGCAATTTGGAGGGAGTAGAGTGGGAAGGGAGCAGGCTGTCAAATGCTGTTAGTGGTGAACAGCTGCAAATCCCCAACAAGAACCATGCTCTGAACACAACAAAACAGCCCATCAGGAAACATCCTGCAAAGAGGGGTCCTGACATTTTTAACTCAGCCTTTTGGGAGAGTCTCAGCTTAGAGAATTTGAAGAAATTAAACTCCAAGGGAGGAAGACTAGGAGGTGGAGGCACCATCCCTGGAAGGGTTTAGGAGCCAGTTAGATGTTGTGCTTAGGGACAGGGATTAGTGGTTTTCATAGGGTTGGGAATAAGGTTGGACTTGATCTTGGAAAAAAAAATAAATTATATATATATACATATAGGTTCCAGATTATTCTTTGATTCTGTGACTATTCTGAGGAGAACTTCTGTGCTTATATATATAAATATATATATATATAAAATTTATTTATTTCCA
>JAABNV010148245.1:0-12170 GCA_033439845.1 Ispidina picta
TAGCTGTTTCCCAGTTTAAATGGAATTATTTTTCTTAGCACATAGCAAGATCCTGACACAACAAATAGAAAAAAAAAAATTTTGGCAGTGCTGGTTTCTGTGTTCATCATTAAAAAAAATCAGCTCAGTTCTCACATACCAGCCATTTAGGGGTGAAGAAAGTGAGGGAGCTTCAGGAGTTGCTTGTTCCTTTCACCAGCCTGCTGAAAAAGTGATGTTTTCTGAATAGTCTAAGTATGGATTTTGCCCACACTCTTCACTAGTTCAGCTGGGCACGGATCCAAGGTGAAAAGAAGTGATTTTTAATTAATTCTCTGTTCTAGGCATGATTGTCACATTTTATATTAAGTACCATTCTATACATTCTTGAAATAGCAAAAAAACTCCTCACAGAATGGCATAGATCCTGGTTTTAAATTCAAATAGCTATTCCTAAAACAGCAGATCTCTTTCTTTTGATGTTCTCCTTAACTGTGCAACTACCCCTTTGGAAACCACAACATGAAAAGAAATTATCAAGCATCATGTCAGAAGAGAAACAAGGGAAGGTGATCTCTGTGACTGTACAGTGCATGAACTGCCAGCTCAGGACTGCCTCTATCAGGCTACCACGAACAGCCTCAGAGCAAAAAATCAATATATCTACTTCTGAGACACTGGAGATGAGCAGAATGATCAGGTTATTTAATAACTACAGCCCTTAGAATCTTCATGGGCTGTTGGAATCATCTGTCTCAGAAAGGAACCACCTATGAATGGAACAGGCTGTAAAATAGTCTGTAAAATAGTCTGTAAAATAGTCTGTAAAATAGTCTGTTCGCTGTTTTGCTTGTTTCAAACAGCTAAAAATGGTGAGCAAGGTGCAGGAAAAATCACACCCAGAGAGTCCTGTAAAGTCAGGATTTCTCTGCTGGCAGCCACCAAGGCCAACCACCCACAGAGAAGTATTTGAAGTTTGCTGCAGCAGAAAGGAATCCATTCACTTTCTAACTGTAAAACACATCACAAATGCTTGAAAATCGCTGGGATTTCCTAAATGGCATCATCAGCTTGCAGATGTTTTATGGGATCCCCTAAGTAGAAGAAAACCAGGTTGAAATCACTTTGGTTTTCAGTACTGCTTGTTTGTTTTGCTTTGGGGTTTGTTGCTTATTGGTTTGGTTTGGTTTTCTTTTTGTGTTGGTTTTTTTGTGTGTGTTGGGGGATTTTTTTTGCTGTGGTAGTTGTTTGGTTGGTTTTTTTTTTTTTTAAATGAGCAATTCATTATGTGTCCTAAGTTGTCATAAAAGCTGCCAGGTCAGCACTGCTGAGAAAAGACCTCCAGGCTGGCAGATGGAAATTCTATCCAACCATAAAAAAAAACCCCAACTACAAAGATAGAGAAAATAAATGAGACTTAGCACTAGGCAAACCCCTCTGCTTTCATCCTGCAATTAGGTTAATTTACACTGATGCAGAGGTTTTCCAGCTGTGGGTTACTATCCATGCCATTCAAGTAGGTCAGCTACTGTAGATCCTTTTAGTTTGCACAGACTGCTTTATTTAGGGGAAAAAATAATACATCCAACCCTGCCATCATAAATCCAGCATTTTAATCCTGATCCTTTCATCTGGTGCTGTTGCAGGGGTGTTGAAAACAACCAGAATTTGGCAAAATCACCTCCCCTGACCTGCAGATCACCATCAGAGACAGACAAGACCAACCAGAGCCTGCAAAAGGTGTAACTACTCAATTCAGGAGATGCTCCAAGTGATAACATTAAGGGAGGCTGCCAGAGGGAAATTAAATAAACCTGATTTTGTCCAGGCTTATTCCTTGACCCAGGCTGTGCCCAAGCAGTAAGTCTGCTTCAGCACAAGCTCAGGGTGCTACCAGCAGCACTGTCTGCTGCTATTGAATTGAGTGATGACTCCTCAATGCCTCTTTCCTATTCTTCTCAGAGAATGGCTTAAATTTACATCTCATTTCCATAACACATCCTTACCTGCCACTTCTTCAAACTGAAATTAACTTCTACCAGAAATATTATATAAGAGGAGAGGGAAGGGCTCCATTTAATTTATTTCTAATAATGCTTTTCTTTGTTTTATTTTATTTTTGTTTGTTTGGGGTTTTTTACTATCTTTGCCTGTTATGATTCCTCCGACTTATGCTCTAACCAAATACTTTGCATAATGGCTTTGGAGGAAAAGCAGCACAGAAAGGAAATATTGCTGCAGACAGCTGTCTTTCACAACACCCATTTGAACAGAGCTTGAGAACACTTGTATTTGTTACAGGGTAAGGCAGCCACAGGCACATCTTAGCTGCCTTTTCACTCTTTACATGGAAAGGAGGAAAAGAATATATTTCAACACAGCTATACTGCAATTACACTTGCAGCACAGTGCATTTATGTCTCTTATTAGCAGCAACATATCAAATAAGTAGAAGGATTTAGGCAAAACCAATAAAATTGATTACAGTCCTGGAGGGGTTGACTGTGTGCCACATATAGATGGCCACCCACTCATATAGCTAGAGAATCTACACCAGGCAACAATCTATGTGCATCCACTGCAGTAAAAAAAAAGGATTAAAAAGGAGAGGTTTAAAAAGATTAAAAAGATTTAGGATTAAAAAGACCAGGATGGTGAATGTTAAGAAGTGGCCTAAGTGACTAAGACATGTGGCCTCCAGGGTGGAGAAAAGCAGGAATTGCAATTTTCTTGTCAAAGAAGGGAGCAAGTTCTGCCTCCAGCTTTTTAATTTTATTTCTTTTTATTTTTTTCTGCTGGACTTGGAAGAGACAGATCTAGTCAGTTCTACAAAGGCACCTGACCCTTCCAGCCTAATTGCTTCATGGGACTTTTAGAAGCTGTTTCCCTTGTCAGATGTATTCCATGGACTTAATATGGATATTAAATGGATATGGATAATATTGAATATTTTAATATAGCAGCAGGGAATGCTGTTATATTAAAAGGAAATAATTTATAATGGGAACCAAGTTTTAAATAGATACCTCCAGCAGTTAATAAGCATCTCAGGAACTATGGGCAGGGCAACACTGAGTTTTCTCATCTGATTTAGGCAGAAAATTTCTGTGTGGCCAGATAGAGAAGTATGAAGGAAGTTTACTACCCACCCAGATGCCCGTGAGGTTTGTGTGCCTACAGGATTAGCAGACATGGATTTATTTCAGCCTAATGCCTCCACCCAGCTCTGGATTTGCATTCATGTGCTGTGTCCAAACCTATTGTTGCTTCTACACCCCCATCTCTACAGATGACCTGGTTCTTACCTTTTAATTACAGCCATGCCAGCAAGTTATGAGCTCATCCAAGCCCACTGGACTGTGCTGGGAAGTCTGGTTGCCAATGCCATTGTGTTTCAGTTGCAGATAACCTGAAAAGCACAGAGGCAAGAAGCATGATCATTGCAATTATTGTCATTCTGGTTCTCAGTTTACTGAGTTCTCTCCTGAGTTGTGGATTTACCTGCACCAATGCTGTCAGTAATCCCTACCAGACGTTTTTGGGACCCATTGGAGTCTACACTTGGAATTCCTTATGTGGTGAGTAACACGTCCCACACTGACCACCTTCTGCCCACCATACAGATCAGTTCCAGATTAACAAATATCTGTGAAAGGAAACACTTGGGAAAGCATTGGTGTGGAAGTTTGGTTTGGTTTTTCTTTTCAGTACCAGTAAAACAGTATTAATTACTTAAAGTGACAGCATCAGGAGTAAGAGTCTGGATTCACTGGCAGCAAAAGTGAAAATGAAACAACCCCAACAGATGTAGCATCATTTCAGGCACAATGCACATTGAGAAGAACAGAGTAAGCCAATAAATACAGAAGGAAACCGTAACAGAAAGGGAATGCACTGGATGTGAATGACTACAGCACAATTTGTAGCCTCTTTAAGCCCTTACATGGCTAATGTATGGTATTTGCAGCACATTTGTTGCTGGGTTACCTACAGAACAGATTAGGCCTCTGAAGTCTAATCTGTAGGATGGACTGTAGCTTCATTTCAGAAAAGTGTGTTGAATTAAATACATCCACAAGAGCATTGAGACAGTGGAGTTCTGGCAGTAGGAGGACTAAATCACAGCAGAATTTATTATTCTCCAAAAAAAACCACACTTTTAACAGATGAAAATTAGTTTTAGCAGTCCCTGAGCAGAAAAGAAAGCAAACAAACACCCCACAACCAAATAAAAAGAGAGACACTGAATTATTAGAGGTGTGAGCTCTTAAGCAGCTCCCTGGAGGTGTCACCCCTTGTTCACCCACAGGCATGAGCCCAGCTGCTCCTGACTCACCTTCCTTCCCCCTTCAGCTTGCTATGGTAATGGCTCTCACACTCAATTTGTCTCGAGAGGATTATGCATCCCTCTAATAATAGGTTTGCACTTGGAAAATTTTCTTTAAAGCCATCTGATTACAGAGTGCTTCAGCATGGGCGTTTTGTCCTTCAAAAGCTCTTCAGGTCCAAAGGCACTCTGCTGGCAGAGCACGAGCTTCTTGTTCTGTGAGCCATGCACCCTGCAGCATCATCCCATCTTGGGGATGAAGGCCATGAGCTGCCTATGGCAAAAAAAATCAGACCTTGGTGGAAAGAGAATCATAGAGATAAATGGAGTATGAAATGGGGGGTGTGAAACCCACACTGTAGCTAACACAGCACATAAAACTAGATGCTGAAACAGCTATGGATGCCTTGAGACAACCAGAAGAGTGAGCAAAAAGCCCAGGTTAGATGATTTTTCAGCTTTGGAGATGAAGAGATTGTCTCATCATATGAGAAAGTTATTTATTTCCAAGCCCAGCACCCATTACACAGCCTCAGTCTGCAAGCTTTGTCCTGAACTGAACAGACCAAGGGTTTGCCAAAGTAAATAGCAGTGAGAAACTAAAACCCTCATGTTGACTGAGGATTATAGTTTCTTTTTACAGCCCTGTAAGTGCTATGACCTGGAAGTCTCTTTGCCATAGGCATGTCTTTGTGAAAACCAATGCACCATTTGATGCATGAATACATCTTGAAGGTCCCAAGTTCTCCTAGCAGATTGTCTAAATGTCAGAGTAACCAAGCTCACTTTTATTCAGAAGGCTACAGGAAATAGATGCAGATCAGGGAATCGTTTAGGTTGGAAAAGAGATTTTAAATCCTTGAGTTTAAGCATTAACTTTAACAAGGCCACCACTCAGCCATATCCCCAAGCTCCACATCTAGATGGCTTCTGAACACATCCAGGGGTGGTGACTCAACCCCCTCCCTGGGCAGCCTGTTCCAGTGCCTGACAACCCTTTCAGTGAGAAAAAATTCCCTAATGTCCAGTTTAAACCTCCCCTAGTGCATTCCTATTGTTCTGGCACTAGTGACTTGTGAGAAGGGACCAGCACCTACCTCTCTACAACCACCTGATGGGACGTTGTGGAGAGCAACTAATAAGATCTAATAAACCATCTCTTTTTGGCTCATCACAGTCATTGAATAATTCAGGCTGGAAAGATGGGAGGTCTCCAGGAACCTGAGCAAAGCTGTGCCAACCCTGCACACATGCCAGGTTGCTCAGGGTTTTATCCTGCTGTGTCTCTGCACACTCCATGAATTTAGACTGATAACAAACAGGCATCCTGCAGATCATCCCAGGGGTGATTATTGCATCCATCAGCCATGAATCCCATGGAAAAAAAAATTACATTAAATGGCCTTATCTAAAAATAGTCATTATTTTAGCAGAAGATACAGTTACCAATGTCAAAACACTGAGGTGGGACAAAAGTCCTTCAAACACCCTCATATTTTACTCATAAAAAGCAGTAGATGAATCTTTGTCTCAGTCCAGGTATTTTAACCAAATTAAGCAGAATATTTACAAGTAGCTACCTAAAGAATATTACAGTTCCCCTTCTAATGTTCATCATTATATTTTCTAGGAATCCTCACACTTTTAGCCATGATACTTTTCCCTGTGAGCATTGAAGCAAACGAGCTGTCTGTGGAGTTGGCCCGTGGATGTTTTCCTTTTCTGCAGGCACACACGGAATCCTCACACAGTTATGGATATTCATATTGGCTCATGCTTCTCATCATTTTTCAGAACATTGCTTCAATCTTCATCATCTACTTCTATGACCACGCCAGATATTCTAAGAAGAAAGAAAAGGAGAGACCCATTGAAAATGCACCAAAGGATGTCATTCTGTTTTGAGGCCACCCCTGAAAGAAGGTGGAAAGAAAAAGAAAGACTATTTAATATGGACAGCTGCACCCACTCATTTCCACTCAAATTGAAGCTGTGGAAATTCAATTAACAAATCAACCTATTGTGTCTTCAATGCAATTTCTCTTTACATTTGGGATTAGTGTAATACTTCAGTTTCCACTGGTACAATGCCTGAACACCTCGGAGTAGATATGGAGTAGAAGAGCATGATGCCAGCTCCATCCCATCCCAGACCTCATGACTCTGCTCTTCCTGGAGGGCCCACTGTGGAAACACACCCCTAGAAGGGTTCCTCCTCTCCATAGCACCACCATCACCACCTCTCCAAGGGGACTGCTGCTCTTTTGCCCACACAGCACAGAGAGGCTGGTTTTTACCTCCACTTCCAGGACTTTTCTAGACCATGGGACAGATCCGTGGTGGCTGCCCTGGCTCTCCACAGGGATGGGCCAACAGCAGCACTATCAATGTTTTGGTTCACCTTTTGGGTCTAAATGGATCAGAGATGTTGTTTTGGGATCTCAAGGGGCAGAAACTGTGTGAACTCCAGGTACCCTGGGGATGATGAGAAATGATCACTAAGGTATCCATGCTTCATCTTGTCCTGACCTCTGTCCAGTCCCTGCTTTGGGATGTTCTTGTGTAGATCCCTGTGGCATTACCTTGGTAATCATGGGCAGGTTTGCAAGCTCCAGGTCATAAACAGGAACCTGAACATGGGAACAAACTCACTGGTGGTCAGTCACCTTCACTTCTAACCTCCCAATGGCAACAGCACCATCCCCTTTCCATGCCTCCTGTGCTCAGTGCTTTCCTCCACTGCCAGGGTGGCAGAAAGGGCACCATGAGGATGAGCTATTGACTGCAGAAAGCAACATAGAAGCCTGGTGTCTAGTCCTGTGTCACCTGCCCTGGGTGTTCCTGTGCTGGCAGGAGGCTTGGACTTGATCTCCAACCCCTACCATCCTAAGACTTCTCCATCCCACTTGACTAAAATTCTGACAAGGGCAGAGCAGGGCGAGGCTGGGGGGGGGTGGAGAGGAAATACAGACAGGTTTCTAAGATCCAAGAGTCAGCACAGGTCAACAAAACATTGCCCAGATGTTACCTGGTCTCCACTGCTGACAAGAACCATGCCTAGAACCCTTCCCTTGGTGCTGCAGAGTCCGTGCACCCTCGAGCTGCTCTGGAGGGGGGCCAAACATTTGCCAGTTTTGCTTTGGCTGCAAAAAATTTTCACACAGTTTCAGCAGCCATCTGTCACTGTTGTACCCAGCCAACATCCATCACACAACACAATCACTCTGAGCAGGCATGTCCTTGCTCACAGAGAAATAAAGTCGTGGTGAGAGAAGAACACCAGAGGAGCGAGGGCACTGCTTGGGCATGTCTAGTGCACTGTACTCATTGCTGGGGGGGATAAAAATACCCCCAAACAATCCCATTTTCCACTTTCCCGTGCTTGTTTGTGCACGTGGCTCTGTAAAAAGTCAGTCTGGGAGGCTCAAGGGACCTTACTCACCAGCTGACATGCAGTGGTGGGGACATGTGTCTCTGGGAAGTCACAGGGTAGGGAGAGCTCACCTGCTTTGATGTGAACTGCAGATTAAAATCATTACAGCAGGGGAAAAAAAACCAGATTTAAACAGTAGTTAAAGCTGGAGGTGGCTAACAAGGCTACTGTGATAGTCTTAGGCTGAATGGTTTATTTTAATTTAAAAGACAGGACTTCTCAAGCTCAACATCATATAATGTTGTTGTGGGTCAGTTTAGTTTTGGTTTTTTGTCTTTTTTTTTGTCTTTTCCTTTTGTTTGTTTGGTTTTTATCTAATTCCTAAGAAAATCAGGCATTTCTTCCTCAGAAAAGATTACTTCAGCACTGGAAGAAGTTGGAGCCAAGTGGGGTTGGTCTCTTCTCCCAAGGAACAAGTGACAAGACAAAAGGAACCAGCCTTGAGGTGCCCCAGGGGAGGCTGAGGTTGGAGCAGAGGAACAATTTCTTCTCCTCCAGAGCTGTCCCAGGCTGCCCAGGGTAGGGATGGAGTCCTCATTCCTGGAGGGACTGAAAAGATGAGCTGAGGGACATGGGTTGGTGGTAGATTTGGCAGTGCTGGGTTAACAGTTGGACTTGATGATCTTCCAATGCAAATGATTCAATGATCCTACCTGTCTTCTAAGAGCACAGATTGCCCAGCAGCCATCCAGGACTGGCCCTGGCAGGCAAATACCTGGGATGAATAAACAGGAGGCTCAGATGTTCTCAGGGATTGGGCATCTGGTTACAGCCACTGCTACCAGAGGTAGAAAAGAAGCAAAGAAAAGAAGGAGGGGAAGAAAAACATTTAAAGAAAATAGGATGCAACATAATCCTGCCTTGTGTTTAGGATATCAAACAGAAACTGGCCTGGCTCTTGCCAACCAGGCAGCCTTTGAAATGAATGGAGTTGTGTTCGGTGCACTTATCCTCTTAATGAGGACAAATTCTGGCAGTTTACCCTTAGGTAAAAAGGAAAAAAGCTTGAACTGTCAGCTTGATGTACTCTTGACAAAGGGGAAAAAAAAATAAATTCAAGCTCCCATCTTATCTAAACCCAGGATAATTTTACACATTCATCACTCAGCAGTAGTTGAAGTGAGTTCCTCTCCACGAGGAGCTCTGTTGCATCAGGTCAAGAGAAGGATCCAGGTTGAAACCAGCTGAAAGATGAATCCTGCTTCCAGCAGCTGAGGTCCCAGCCTTGAGCTCTCCAGGGCCAGGGTGAGGTGTGTGCAACATGCACACATTTCAGCCTGAGGAAACTGGGGCTGTTTAGTCTTGAGAAGACAGAGGGGACCTTATTAATGTCTACAAATATCAGGAGTTGGGCAGCTGGAGAGGAACGAGAGAAGGATTATCCAGCAAGGCAGCCAGCAGCTTTCCTCTGCTCTGATGGGCATAAAAACATCTCCCTTCTTCTTCTCTCCAAAGGAGAAATCCAAGGCTGGCCATTGCTCCCAATCCATAATGCTTGCTCTGACTAAATAAGTGACTTCTTTTGCTCTGGCTAAATAAGTGACTTGGATACTTCTACTAAAGTCTACTAACAGATGTTAAAATAATCATCAATTAATACATTCCCACCTCAGAAGCTCTGCTCCCTATTTACTCAAGCTTTAAGTTAGCTTTGTGGTTCACTCAAAAAGTTTCACACTGGCTAAGTTACACCAACTGCAGAAATGCTGAATCAAAGCAGCTTTTCCTTTGAGAACACAGGAGATCCTCAATACCCAGGAAATTCTCAGTCACCTTAATGTTTAGCAGCAGCTGAAAACATTTAATAAGACACACTGCAAACCTCCCAGCAGGAAAACACAATAATTTTTTGATGTAGGCACATCCACTTGACAGCGTGGCAGAAGCTAGTTAGCTTCACAATTAGAGGGGAAAAAAATCCAGCACAGCTTTGCTGGTACCCACAGGCAAAAAGGCTCTGTCAATAAAACCCAAACCCTGTCCCCCCAGGAGCTATTCTGCTAAAGAGTCATCCAGCTCCTGCTATTTAAAAATCTCTGCTGGTAGAACTGCCAGGAGAGACAATCAATGCTCTAAATCACCAACATGATCATGATTTTTAATACAGGAGTATCAGAGAATTAAAAATAAATATTACTCTCAGAGAGCTATGGCAGGTTTTGGGTGGTGGATGAAAGGGAGGAGAGCCTGAAACCAGGATCAGCATGATACAGCATGACAGTGTTTTGTCCTGACATCAGCTTGGGTCACGTTGACTGGGTGCAAATATAGAATGGGTTGAGTTGGGAGGACCTCAGAGATCTTCTAATCCATGGTAGGAACATGGGTAGGTTGCAGGCATTTTGACACTGCTGGGCAAGTTGTTTAACCCCAAGGTCAATGGCTCTGCTGAGGTGCCACAGGGTTGCACTTCTGGGCTCTTAGATCACTGCCTGATTGTCTTTTTTTTATTTTACAACGAACCAGCTGCAAAACATAGAATCCCAGAATCATTTTGGTTGGAAGAGAACTTGAAAATCCATTCTAACCAGTAACCCATCACTGCCAGGGCACCACTGCCCCATGACCCTCAGCACTACATCTCCATGGCTTCAGCAGGAGGGATCCTCTCAGCTTCTCCATCAAGCACTTTCCTCTTGGCTGTTTGCCTCGGGAACCATGAGAGGGCAGCAGCCTCCTTCCTAAGCTGCATCACCACCCTTCCCTTGCCTTTCTTTTTCAGTTTTAATCCTTTTTTGTTGTTGTTGTTTTGCTTTCCTTTGAAGAAGAGTGAAAAAGCGAGGTGGGGAGAGATAGAAGTGTTTTAAAGGCAAATAAAATAATATTTCTCCTTCTCAGATACAAAAGAAAATGCAAAACCACTGCCCAACCTGCACCTTAATTTGAGTTGTTCTTATCAAAACCCCAATTTTGTGGCCAAGCAAGAAAGGGGTACAGCAATAACAAGCACAGAGTGGTGGGTTGCTTGCACATGACCACTAGAAGAGGTTTCTTGGTGAGTTCCCAATATTAGAAGAGGTAAATTGTCAAAACAACAACAAAAACCAAGAGGCAGGTGGCTCTGGAAGATGTTCAGAGCCACTTAACCAGAGCTGCAGGTGTGAATTCTGCAGAGCTACTGAAGCTATCGATTAATAAGGGTTAGAAAAGCAAAGAGAAAATGGGATTTTTATACAGTCCCACTCTTGAGAGTAAAGGGTAAAAATACTGTGTTTTGCCATGGTTACCAAGACAACATTCACTTTTATTTCTTGATCAATAGGGTTTGAGCAAAAACATCATCCCAAAGAAGATAGCATCACTCAAAATTAATTTCCAGACATTGCTCATTATCTCCTGAATGCAGGAAAGAGTGACCACAGGAGGAGGGATTTCTCCCATTCTTCAGCCAAGACTTTAAAGAAAAGGATGCTCCTACAGAATGGTGGGGGTTGGAAGGACCCTCTGGAAATCATCTGGTGCCACCCCCCTGCTCTGGTCACCCCGAGTAGGGGGCCCAGGATCCCATTGTCATAGGGGGCTTGGAATCTCTCCAGAGAAGGAGACTCCACAACCTCTCTGGGCAGCCTGGGACAGGCTCTGCCACCCTCACACCAAAGAACTTGCTCCTCCTGTTCAGACTGAAACTCCTGGGTCCAGTTTTCTTTAATAATTTCAATAGTTTAAAAACTAAATTCTTCCTGTGCTGTCCCAGGTGCTCTCTGAGGATGGGAGTGATCTCTGCAGATCATTGCTCCTGCAGCAAAGCTGCTGTCACAGCTTCCCCTGAAGGACCTTTCACTGTGCTGGAGATCCTGCAGTGCTGACCCAGTTAATTCTGGGTTATTTAAACTGTTTGATGTATATTTTCACATGTTAGGGATCTGATTCATCTCCTCTTGTTCTCATCTGCCAAATGGGATTATTTGAGAAGTAAAAAGTGTCATTCAGTGTAGAGAAGCTGAAGCAATGGGAAATGCTCTCAGACTTCTGCAGAACAGGGCAATACATCAACCTGCTGGTACTCGGCCTGTCTACAGCCCCAAGGAAGCTGTCAGTGCTAATACAGCCACTGAAAGATGGATGATATCCTAATTAGAGCAACTTCAAAGAAAAATCACTCATTATAATAAACCTGCAGCTTAATTTCCTAAGGACTTTGGGGTTCAGCCTAGAAATTGTCTTATCTGCCCAAGCTGTGAGTGGGTAGAGTGTTCCTGGCCTCCTTATGGAGACTGAGGACTTTATCAAGTGGAATGGAAAGGAGAAAGAAAAAAAGGAAGAAAAAAAAAGAAAAAAAAAAAAAAGAAAAAAAAAGGAGAATAGAAAAAGGAGAAAAAAGGAAAAAGGAAGAAAAAAAAAGGAAAAGGGAGAAAAAAAGGAGAAAAAAAGGAAAAAGGAGAAAAAAAGGAAAAAGGAGAAAAAAAGGAAAAAGGAGAAAAAAAGGAAAAA
>JAABNV010148662.1:0-12149 GCA_033439845.1 Ispidina picta
GCCAGCCCGGTCGGGCACGCCACCGCTGCTTGCACTACAACACCCACCCCTAGGCACAGCCTGGCACCTTTTTCACTACTAAACCCACCTGTACAGAGCACGTTGGCACTTTTTTCATTACAAAACCCACCCGTACAGAGCACATTGGCACTTTTCTCACTACAAAACCCACCCCTAGGCACAGCCTGGCACCTTTTTCACTACTAAACCCACCTGTACAGAGCATGTTGGCACTTTTATTCACCACAAAACCCACCCTTACAGAACACGTTGGCACTTTTTTCACTACAAAACCCACCCCTGGGCATCACGTTGGCACTTCTTTCACTGCAAAACCCACCCCTAGGCACAGCCTGGCACCTTTTTCACTACAAACCCCCCAGTACAGAGCACATTGGCACTTTTCTCACTGCAAAACCCACCCCTAGGCAGCACATTGGCACTTTTTCACTACTAAAACCACCCTTACAGAACAGATTGGCACTTTTTTCACTGCAAAACTCACCCCTGCAGAGCACGTTGGCACTTTTCTCACTACTGATGCCCAGGTGTGCACGGAGTGCTCTGGTTTCCAGTTGATTTGGGATAGAAATCCCATTCCAGCTTGGCAGGGATGCTGGTCTGGACCAGTGACCCCCCCCACGCACACCCAGCAGAGCAGAAACTGGGCTGTCCCCTCCTGCAGCACCCAGTGATTTAATCCACTGGTGGGTTCCTGGTTGGCACGACCCCAGGAACCCACCTGAACCCCACGACCCTTGCTGTGCCCAGCAGGTCTGGAAGCACATGAAGTGGCACTGCCAAGCCAGACAGGCCTGGGGGTGACTTTACAGGGCAGCAGCTGGGGACTCCAGGATGCACCAGCAGCAGCTCAGTTGTCCCTTGAGGAGACTGCTGTGTGCAGGGTGGTTTGGAAGGGACCTCAGCACCAAGCTGAGATGTTTTCCCAGGTTGCCAAACCCTGCCTGGCACCAGCACCAGGCACTGGGCTGCCAGCTGGATTAGTCAGAGCCCAGTCTGGCCGTGGCTCCAGCCCAGACCTGCTCCCTGCAGACACAGCCCGGGGATGGAGCACCCATGGGTGCAGATACCCTCCTGAGCTGGGTGGGCTCCTGTGCCCACTGCCCTGCCACAGGCTCCCTCCATGCCAGGCTGCTCACAGGAGCATCCCAGTCCACACACTGGGCTTCCCCAGCCTTCCTCCTCCTCCTGCCCCACCAGAGACCACCAACCAGGGGCTCCACGTGGGACCTGGGTGCTCAATCATGGGTCCTGGGTACTCCATCCATCCCACACCACCGTATCTCACTCTAGGCAGAGGTCTCCACTGCCTGGACCAGAGGCATTTTCACACCCCTATTCCCAACCTCTGACCCACACAACCAATTTTCTCTACCTTAACTCAGAGCTCGTGGCTGATTTTCTCTCTCAGACCTCCCAAACCAGGTTTCCCATTCCTGCCCTGCACCCCTGAGGAGAGCAGAGCTTTCAGCAGCACATTTCATCCAACCCCTTGGGTTTTCTGACATCAGCAGGGAGCCACAGCTCACCCCCAGTGCCAGCCCCATCCTCTCCCAGCACAGCCTCACGCCACAGAGCAGGCAATTTTCTGACTTTTCTGTTAAAAACTCCCAGCTCTTGCTCTGAGGAGCCAGGATTTCTGAAGCACAGAGGGAAGGCTGCAGGTCTGGAGCTGGGAGCAGGCTCCCCATCCTCCTCCTCCCAGTTGGAGGGGTGGGAGTTGCTGGGTCAGGGCTCATCACCCAGCTGCTTTTCTCTCTCCCTCCTATCCCTGGCACGTGACTGGAGTCTGCAGCTGAGTTTTGTTCTCCTTTGAGTGCACGTTGCTGCTGCCATCAGCCCAAGGCTGTGAGTCACAACCACGGCTGCAGACCAAGCAAGATGTTTAGAACTCAGTGGAAAATGGGAATGGCTCAGCACTGCTCTGAGCCAGCCCAGTCCGACCTGCTGGAGCTGGGAACCAGCCCTGCCCCTTCCCAGCACTGGGGCTGCTGTCCCCCCCACAGCCAAGGGCAGCAAGGGAAGGATTTCCCTGAGTCCAGGGGATGAGGGGAAAAGGAAAACTGAGGGAAATCACCCCAGGACACACCCTGCAGCTCAGCCCCTTCCCAAGAGTGGGGTTTGGGAGGAGAGCTGGACCCAGCCCCTCCAGAAATCCTACCTGGCAGTGTCTAGTACAAGTGTGTTTATTCATTTCAGCACCAAAACTCTGCTGCTCTGAAATTCTCTGAGTTCCACAGGCTTTGTCATTGTGTTTTTTTTCCAGTGCTAAGATAAAAGACAAGATAATAAGCAGAAATGTCATCAATGCTTCCCCTGCTCCTCACGCCTGCTGGCTGCTGGGTACATCTGTCTCTGCCAAGAGCTCCAGAAACTTAAAATACAGATTTGAAAGCTCAGTGTTCCTGCAGAGTCTGCTCTGCAGGTCAGGATCAGCCACTGTGCCCAGGCTGCAGATGGTCCCGTGACAGCCAGACCTGGTCAGAGCCACATGACTGACTGTTCCCTGGAGATGAGGACAGCACTCCAGCCATCTCCCCTCTCTGATGCCCCGTGGCACTGCCAGGGGACCTCTGGAGCCTACTGACCTGGGGATCTCTGGAGCCTCCTGCCCCATGGCACTGCCAGGGGACCTCTGGAGCCTCCTGCCCCGTGGCACTGCCAGGGGACCTCTGGAGCCTCCTGTCCCGGGGATCTCTGGAGTCTCCTGCCCCGTGGCACTGCCAGGGGACCTCAGGAGCCTCCTGTCCTGGGGATCTCTGGAGCCTCCTGCCCCATGGCACTGCCAGGGGACCTCTGGAGCCTCCTGCCCCTGGGATCTCTGGAGTCTCCTGCCCCGTGGCACTGCCAGGGGACCTCTGGAGCCTCCTGTCCTGGGATCTCTGGAGCCTCCTGCCCCATGGCACTGCCAGGGGACCTCTGGAGCCTCCTGCCCCTGGGATCTCTAGAGCCTCCTGCTCCATGGCACTGCCAGGGGACCTCTGGAGCCTCCTGCCTCAGCCCCTCTGGGTTTCATTCCCTTCCTGGGCAGGCTGTGAGGCTCAGGGCTCATTCTGGGCTCTCTCGACCCTTTCACCTCGGGGCCTCCTGACTGAGATTGAGAGGGATCACAAGCAGCTTGTGTGACACAAAGAACAATTGTTCACCTCAGGTCCCCAGCCAGGGTGGAAGGACAGACTGTGTTTCCCATCTCAGGGGTTTTCTGCAAGCCACGGCGGGTCTCTGCCACCCTCCATCACCCCTCATGCCACCCCATGGCACTCTCTGGGCACTGGGCACCACCAGCTCATTGCCACGAGCTCAGAAGTTCACTCACTCCACCAGTTCCCAGCTCTCTGCAGCCAGATGATCCAGGCTGGGATGGTCCAGAGGATGCCCAGCTCTGCATGCCCCTGTCCTCCAGGAGAGCTGGGTCCACACAGTGCCCAGCCCCACACTCAGCCAGGAAGGATTCTGACCTTTCTGCTTCTCCCTGAGCTCCCCAGGAGCTTGGGATGGCTCCTTCTCCTCCACCAACCAGCTGCAGGTTCCTCCTCCAGCCTCTCCCCTGCTCAACTACTTTGAAAAGTTGAAGTCCCAACCTGCTGGATTTGGGCAGGAAAGAAAAATCCAGATTTTCTTACACTGGAAACTGCACAACTATCACCAGAACTGCCTGGAAAGAAACCAGTTTTCACTTCAGGCCAGGCCAGAACAGGGCCACCATCCACCCAGAGGTGAAACATCTGCTGTGGAGACACCCAGATGGTCACCAACACGGGACAAGAGGCAGAATATATGCAAAAAAAACCTGCTGCAGGTCCCCCCTGAGCAGCAGCTCTGCAGGGGCTTCCCACGACCAGCCCCACTCCTCCTTCACTGGGAGCTGTAAATGAGTTTTGGTTGTAGAGACAAACATCCCCTGTCCCACTCACCACATCCAAGCCCCTCCTGCACCCAGGGAGACCCCCAGGCACGGGCAGCAGGGATGGGAAGGAGCCCAAGAGGGTTTGCAGCCCCTCTCCTTGCAAACCCACTGCACAGAGCAGGAAGACACAGGGAGCTGTGAGAGGTGAAAGCCAGAGCTGTTCCACAGGGTGGTGGCAGCCAAACTAGGTCAAGCCTTAGCCAGCATCCTTGCAAAGAGAAGGGGAAAAAAATAACCAGTGGGAGAAGTGTGAGAAGCCAGGGAAGAAAATGTTTGTTAGCACCTGAGATGCTAAGTGGGCACCAGACGACTGAGGGGGGGAAAAAAACCATATCTGGGTGAAAAAAATAAATGTATTTCCATACCACATCTTCCCAGAGCTCAAATGATAAATATATTGAAATATTTCAAAGACACAGAAGCACCTGAGACTGGAAAGAAGATCTTTCATCCCCATTTCATGCACCAACTGCAGCCCCCAAGGCAGTTTTCACCTCTAACCCATCCCATGTCACCTGGTGACCTGCTCCTGGTGCAGGCTCTGGGCAACTCCTTGTGTTTCAGGGGCTCCTCCAGCACAACAAAAGCTCCTCTGCTGCTGCAGGGAGCCTGGAGGGAACAGGATCCCAGTCCTGCCAGTAAAGGCAACTGGATGCTGCTCTCTGGGAAGGGAGGGGAAGGTGGATTCCTTGTCAGTCCTATCCCAGAGAGGTTCCCACCAGAAATGGGGCTGTGCTGGGTGCAGGAGGAGGGAGAGGAGGTGGCAGGGGATGGAGAGGAGGTGGCAGGGGATGGAGAGAAGGTGGCAGAGGATGGAGAGGAGGTGGCAGGGGATGGAGAGAAGGTGGCAGGGGATGGAGAGGAGGTGTCAGGGGATGGATCCTCTCAGGAGGGGTGTCAAAGAATTAGAGAAGACCTTGGAGATGGAAGCACAGACTGGCAGAGGGTGGAGGGGAGATGCATCCAGTCCAACCCCCTGCCAGAGCTGCATCATCCAGTCCAGCTGCTGCCTGACCCTGCTCCACCACCTCCTGCAGCTGGAGAGCTCTGAGATGCACCCAGGGATGGGGGTTCCAACCTCTGGAGGCTGGTTCCTCTTGTCCTGCTGCTTGTTCCTTGGGGGCAGAGCTCAGCCCCCTGGCTACAGCCTCCTGCCAGGGCCTGGGTTGTCACCTCACCTCCAAGAGATGCCCCTGGGTTGTCACCTCACCAAGAGATGCCCCTGGATTGTCACCTCACCTCCAAGCGATGCCCCTGGGTTGTCACCTAACCAAGAGATGCCCCCGGGTTCTCACCTCACCAAAAGATGCCCCCGGACTGCCACATCACCAAGAGATGCCCCTGGTTGTCACCTCACCTCCAAGAGATGCCCCTGGGTTTTCACCACACCTCCAAGAGATGCCCCTGGGTTGTCATCTCACCTCACCAAGAGATGCCCCTGGTTGTCACCTCACCTCCAAGAGATGCCCCTGGACTGCCACCTCACCTCTAAGAGATGCCCCTAGCCCTGGGTTGTCACCTCACCAAGAGATGCCCCCTGTGCCACCCCCAGCAGCGGGCACACCAGAAGCCCCCCTCACCCTCCAGAACCCGCTGATTTCAAACCTCCTCTCCCTGCCAACCCCCCTGACCCCCCCTGCTCCATCCACCCCGTGGCAGGAGCATCCCCCCAGGGCTAGGGGGTGGGCTGGGACTGTTCCCTGGCTCTGCAGGGCTGGGCACAGCCTGTGCCCCCAGCCTCCCCCAGCCCTGCCACGGGCGCTGCGTAGGCGGCGAGCGCTGGAGCTCAGCACCCTTAGCAACGGCTCTAAACATATGTGTGGTGACATCAGCTGAGCTGCAGAGTGCTGTAAATAGAGGATAATAGCACGGGGGGAGGGGGGGGGGGAAAGAAAAAGAAAGGAAAATCCTGGCTGCAAGCCAAGGCTAAAACCCAGTACTATGAAACCACCGCCCGTAACTCAATGTATGCAAACTCCTCTGCACCCCTCCCCCCCAGTGCCATCCAAATCCTGGGGGATTTGCACCATCCTGCTGCAGGGCTGCACTTGGAAATGTCCCAGAAATGAGGATTTGATCGAAATCCTTCTTCAAATGCCTTTTTTTTTTTTTTTAAGATGCTGGAGGGGAAATAAATAGGTAAATAAAATCACCCCGCAGGAGAGGAGGCTGAGGGAGAACTGCTCCCCTTCCCACCTGCAGGGGGGAGAACCCTTGGGAATGAAGGGAATCCTGGCCTGCCTGGGGTCTGTTCGAGGGTTAACGAGCTGCCCCAGGCAGGAGGGACCTGGTGCTGGTGTGAAAGGGGCAGGATTGTGAATTACCTCATGTTTGCTGCCTCATTAAGAACTTGAAGGGAGGGAGTCCCTGCAGCAGCCACCAGCCCGGGACACCAGGACAATAATCTTTTTGTTCCCCTCCTTTCCTTGTGACCCATCTTTTCTGAAGCCTGTTGTGCAGGATGTGACCCTTTGTGGTGCCTCCATCTCCAAGCTGCAGCGTTGGGGAGAGGGGAGGGGAGGGGAGGGGAGGCCTCGCTGGGATGTTCAGATGTCACTAAAGATCTTCACTGGCTGGGCTGGGAATGCAGGGGATGCAGCATGGAACTGGAGACAGAAATTCCTCCTCCTGCCTCCTCCAAATGTGCTGGGCAGGCGATGCAGAATGGAACTGGAGACAGAAATTCCCCCTCTTGCCTCCTCCAAATGTGCTGGGCAGGGGATGCAGAATGGAGCTGGAGACAGAAATTCCTCCTCCTGCCTCCTCCAAATGTGCTGGGCAGGGGATGCAGCATGGAACTGGAGACAGAAATTCCCCCTCCTGCCTCCTCCAAATGTGCTGGGCAAGGATGCAGCAAGGAGCTGGAGACAGAAATTCCCCCTCCTGCCTCCTCCTCCTCCTCCCTGGGTTGTTGTTGTGGTTTTTCCCCCCCCATCAATTAGAGTTGCAAGGAACCGAGTGCTAATCGCTGCTGCATCGGAATGTAATTAGCATTCTGCTTAAGGACAGGTAATTGGGGGCTCCTCACCTCAGCAGCAGTGGGGTGGTGCCTCCTGCTCCCTGGCACAGCACCCGCTGGAGATAATCCTGCCGTTTGCTCTCTGCCTCCCAGCTCTCTAATCCATGGTGACGGGTGTGCAGCCAGTGCCATGGTTACTGCCCTGCTCCTGCTCCTGCTGGGGGGCTAAGAACAGCCAAACCCCTTCTCCCTGCTGCTGGGAGAAGCAGGCTGGTGCTCCTGGAGGTGCAGGGGATGGTGCTGGGGGGGAGTCACCCCGTGGGGACCCCGCTGGTGGCTGTGCCAGGCGTGGAGCTGCAGCAGCATCTCCTGCAGGGCTGGTGCTCTGCCCTCTGCAAGGCTGGCTGGGCTGCTGCTGCTGAGCTCAGCTCTTCCCTCGCTGATGGAGGGGGCTGGGAGGGATCTACATCACCCAGTCCAACCCTCCTGGAGAGCAGGGGCACCCACAGCAGCTCACCCAGGAACAGATCCAGGTAGGGTTGGGATCTCTCCAGAGCAGGAGACTCCACAACCCCCCTGGGCAGCCCCTGCCAGGCTCTGCCACCCTCACTGGCACCCTAAGATGGTCCCATCCTGCCTGAGCAGCTCCTGGGTGCTGTGCCTGCTCTGTTGGCACCATCAGGACCAGAGCCTGGCTGTCTCACCTTGCAGAGGGCACAAACTGACTGGTGCCAACATCCTCACAGCCCAGGGACCCCCCCATGGGAAGCTCAGCCACTGCCCAGGCAGTGTGGGGACACAGCAGGATGCTGTGGGATGAGCTCTGCTTGAAGGGCACCTCTTTGGGGGCACCTGTGCCCTTTAAAGCCAGCAGTGCAGTGCCTGGTGGCAGCTGGCACACATGTGCCCGGAGATAAGGGGCACCACGGGGCAGGTAAGCTGGTTACTCCTGCTTTAGCACACATCACAGCTGACTGCAGAGCCCACTGGGCACTCTCATCCAGCCTAAGCAGCTTTTGCCTCCTGCCCGTGCCCGCTGGCACCACCAGGAGACCCAGCACCCCCAGTTCCCACGGGTGGCACCTGGCAGTGCACCCAGGACCCCCAGCTGCTGAGGGTCACAAGTGTCTGTGGCTTAAAACCAGAGTTGGGTTGGGTTGGCAGACCTGCCAACCCCAGAGAACTTCACCCCCGGCCAAAGTGCCACCCCACGGGGCACAGAACCCACCTGTGACACCCTAAACCTGTCACTGATACCCAGCTGGGGTGGCAGAGCCTTTTCTTCAGCTGGGACACCACCTTTCTTGCAGCCCATGTAAAATTCATGGCTGTGTGGCACACCCCAGTGGGCATGAATGGGCACAGGGTTAGTGGAAGGGCAGCAGAACACCAGGGCTGCCAGGAGAGCAGCTCTGATGCCACTGGGATGATCAGAAAAAAGGGAAAATGGTTAAAAAGGAAGAATCTCCCCCAGGGTTTAGTTTCAGCTGCAGTGGAGAGTGCACAGCCAGGGTTTTACCAATAAGAAGGTGATTTTCAAGTGATCTGAAGGCAGGAAAACACCCCGAGCTCTGCTGCCATCAGCAGGGTCCTGCTGTGGTTTGTGCAGGACCCCACAGGATGAAAACACCAGGTCTGCACCAAAGGGAGGGGGTGGAGAGAAAACCCAGGCCCAGAGAAGCAGCTTCTCTGCTCTGCTGCACGTGGGAGAGGCTCCTACCTTGGCACTGCTGGATCCTGGCACCCTGGGAGAGGGGGGATGCCCTCAAACTGGGGGCAGTGCCCCCAGCAGAGCCCCCAGAGCCCTTCAGGTTGGGGAGAGTCAGGCTGAGACAGAAGCCAGCCTCAGCCTCCAACCTCAAAACAAAAAAAAAGGAAAGCAGGGGAATTCTGCCCCAAAAAAAGAGGGGCTTGGGGCAGCAGCAGCAGCTCTGAGGTGGGTCCTGTCCTGGGAGCAGCCCCAGAGTGGAAAGCTGGGGTTGGGCTGGAGCAGAGCCCGGGGTGAGCAGAGCATCCCTGCAGCCTTCACATCCTCTCCCAGCCCAGGGGGATTTCCATGGAAACTATCTGGAGAATTTATTAAGTAAAAAAAAAACCCAAACCCAACAAAAAAACCCCCAGCAGTCTGAGAACACAGAAGGCAGGTTGGTAGAGCTACCAGCTGACTCCACTAGCAGCAGCCAGCAGCAGAGACCGTGCTCTGGAGCCTCCAAATCCTTCTGCCACCTCAGCAGCCAAATGCCACCCTGTGGGGGAGGGGATGTCAGGCTTCCCAGGGTCACAGCCCCACACCAAGCAGAGTCTAACCCCATCCCGGGCCTTCCAGGGGCATCATCTGCATCCCCATCCAGCTGCAGTGGTGCTCAGCAAGGTGCTGTCCAAGAGGGGATGAAGTTCCTGGCCAGGCACCACAGGGGTGGCTGCTGTGTCAGAGATGTTTGCTGGTGACAAAATTCACTCAGACACCTCAGATTTGTGCAAAAAAAAACCCAAATCATAGAAACAGAACCAGGCAGGATGGAAAAGCCCCTTGGGATCACCCAGTCCAACCAGTACCTGCTGTGCAAAGCTCAGCCCTAACCCATGGCCCTCAAACCACATCCAATGAACACCCCAGGATGGGGACTCAACCCTGCTGTGCAAAGCTCAGCCCTAACCCAAGCCCTCAAACCACATCCAATGAACACCCCAGGATGGGGAGGGGGCTGTGGACCCAGGCAACCCCCTGCCAAGCCCTGAGCTCTGCAGCAGCAGCCAGAGCTCCTCTGCTTTGGGGAATGGGGTGTTTTTCCCTCTCCAAAATCACTGCAACGGGCTCAGCCTCCTGAGCTCTGGGTTTTTCTGGGGTGTCCTGCTAGAAAACACCCAGCTCTAACCCTCACCCCCCCCAGAGCACTCTGTCCTGCCCCTGCTCCCCTCTCCCCTCTCCCCCTGCAGCTCCTGGCTCCCTCCATCCCCCTCCCTTCAGCTCCCTGCCCGGTGCCAGATGTCAGGCTGACCCCTGGCCACTGTTCTGGGTCAGCTCTGGGGGTGATGGTGTGAGGGGGAGGGCTGACTGGGGTGCTGAGCTGGGGTGCTGCTTCCAGGCAGGGTCAGGATGGGTCCACCGTGCTCCTGACAGGCTCTGGGAGTTTACTGCCAGGGGTGTTGGGATTTTCCCCGTCCACAGGCAGTCTGTCAGGCTGCTCCTGGAAGCCTCAGGCTGGGAAGGTGACCCCTGATGATGTGAAGCATCACTCCTCCACCCAAGTGGCACCTGGGGAAGGGCTGAGCCAGGGTCTCCTGCAGGAATGAGGGCAGGGGGAAGGCAAGGAGGTCTCAGACACTCTGCTGCTGACAGAGCAGCATCAGGGAGCTGCTGCAAACGAGCCCAGAGCTGCATTCCTGACCCAAGGCTGCTCCGTGGAGGACGTGCCCCTGCAAGGACTGGCTCCAAGGCAACGGAATGTGGCTGGAGGCAGAGGGGGAAGCTTGAGGCTGACACAAGCCAGGGCTGGGGTTCCTCCCTGGGAGCTGGGCCGTGCTGCAGATAAGGCTGCCTCAACTTTTCCAGCCCAGCAGCTCCCCTCTGAGCTTCCCAGCTGGGAGGGAGAAATGTTTTCCATGTACACACAGCAACACTCCACCTGCCCCAGCCTGGGTGCCAGCTGCTGGGAAAGTGAACATTCCACCTTCCTCCCTGGGGAACTCCTCAGCAGCTGGTAACAGGAGCCCTGACCCATCAAACACCCCTGGGTACCAACAGCAAGGGGTCAAACATCAACCCAGGAGCTGTGCCCACATCCTGCCCAGCACCAGTGTGAGCCCTGCCCAGTGGAGCTGGTGCCACCTGCCCTGCCATGGCTCTGGAGGGGGGTTTGGGCAATGAGGGTGCTTCTCAAGAGTGTGGGCAGCAGGTCCAGGGAGGGTCTCCCCCTCTGCTCTGCACTGTGAGGCCACATCTGGAGTGTTGTGCCCAGCTCTGGGCTCCCCAGTTGCAGAGGGACAGGGAGACACTGGAGAGAGTCCAAGGGAGGCTGTGAGGATGATGAAGGGGCTGGAGCATCTCTGCTGAGGAAAGGCTGAGAGCCCTGGGGCTGTTCAAGAGCATCCTGAGAGGGGAGCTGATGAATCTCTGCAGGGTGGGGGGCAAGGAGAAGGGGCCAGGGTCTGGTGGTGATGGTCACAGACTGGAACCCAGGAGGTTCCAGCTCAAGATGAGGAGAAACTTCTCCCCTGTGAGGGTGGCAGAGCCTGGCCCAGGCTGCCCAGAGAGGCTGTGGAGTCTCCTCTGGAGAGATCCCATCCCCCCCTGGCTCTGTTCCTGTGGGGGCTGCCCTGGGTGCCCCTGCTCTGCCAGGGGGGCTGGATTTGATCTCCAGAGCTCCCTCCCAACCCCTGGCTCCTGGGGGTGAAGCCCCAGCCCCCCGTGCCAGGGAATCTCGGGGCCTGCTGACGTGCGTGGGGGATGGGGAGGTATTTTGGTCCCAGCACAGCCTCCCCCCCTCCTGCTTCACTGCAGCTCTCCCCGAAGACAGACAAATTCGTGCTTGTTTTGCTGCTGCTGCTGAGCAGCTACGAAATGTCTCCTGCCATGGAGAGCAGGGATAAACCCCAGCCCAGAACCCAGCTCCTCTCCCATCTCCATCCCCACTCCCAGACAGAGCAGCAGCTGGTTGTGTCCCAGCCACACAGCAGCTCTGAGCACTGGGGGTTCATCACATCTCCCCACGGGCTGGGGGGGTCTATCACATCTCCCCATGGTCTGGGGGGTTTATCACATCTCCCCACGGTCTGGGGGGGTCTATCACATCTCCCCAAGGTCTGGGGGGTTTATCACATCTCTCCACAGTCTGGGGGGAGTTTATCACATCTCTCCACAGTCTGGGGAGCTCCCTGGCCCGGCCATGACTCCTCACAAATCACCACCCACAACCTTCTCCTCCCTGTGCCCTGGAGAGCCTGGGGATCCAGCCCTGGAGGGGCACACACGGTGCTCCAAACGGGTCTGGGCTTCCCTGTTCCCACTTCAAATGAAGGAAAACACTACCAGAGTGGAGGCAAAGAGGCTGGATTGCTGAAAAAAAGCCTGATTTTCTTCTTCTTCTCCCACTGATCAAAACCCAGCAGTTTCACCCTGGGAAGCATCCCTGGGGTGCAGAGAGAGGCTGTGCAGGGGGGACTGAGCCCCTGGGGTGTGGAGAGAGAACATACAGGGGGTTTCTGAACCCCTGGGGTGAAGTCAGAGGCTGTGCAGGGGGCACTGAGCCCCTGGGGTGTGAC
>JAABNV010148832.1:0-12141 GCA_033439845.1 Ispidina picta
GGCTCCCCCATCACCTTTGCCTCCTCCCGGCGTCGTCAGCTGCCGGCTCCGGTAGCCCCTCCCCTCGATGCCCCGCCCCCCGCGCCCTGCCATTGGCCGAGCCGCTCCTCTCCTCGCTTCCTATTGGCTCGCACGGCGGATCCTCCTCCCTTATGTTCCTCCGGCTTCCTGCGGCGTCTTCCGGGTAGCGCCCCGCCCCTGGCGCGAGAGAGGCTCGTGGAGGGCGGGAAGTGGCGGAGCGCTCACGTCAATCAGAGGGCGGCAGCCAATGAGGAGGGGCGGTGGAGCAGAGGGGGCGGGCTCTCGGCCGTTAGCTACCACGTGGGCCCGCCCCGCTTGTTGCTACGCAACGGCCGCGGCCTAGCGGGGCGAGGGTCCCGGGGCCGCCCTCGGTGTCCCCAGGCCCCCAGCATTGCTCCGATGGGGCTCAGCCGCTTTGAGGCTGCCGGGCCGGGCTGTGGCCGCCTCTGGAGGGGCTGTGGCCGGTTGGGAGCTTCCAACAGTGGGGCCCTTAGCAGGACAAGCCACTGTGGGGAGCTCAGCCACCTGGATTTGTGCCCTGGTGCCTCCCCCCTCCTTCTGCTGAAGCCCAGGAATGGGGAGAGATGTGACCAAAGCTGAAGGAAAAGGGGGTGTTTTGGGGAATTGCAGGTTAACTCCCTTAGATTTCAGCGAGGATGCAGTGTTCTGCCAGATGCTCACGCAGCAAGTTGTCACCAGCAGGGAAAAATAGCCTGAGCAGTCAGAAATAAATAGTGGCAATTCAACCTGGTTTTGTTCTTTGTAGCTGGTAATAGGAAAAAAGCAGGTGGGGTAAGCACAGCAATAAAGAACACATCTCCAACTTGCTTGTGGGGCCAGGTTGGGTTTATTGGTGGGAGATGAGGGGTTGAAATAGGAGCAAATTTGTTAATTTTGCTAAAACAATGTAAATGTTCTTCACTATGAGGGTCAGGAAAGGCAGTTTGGAATAGGAATTTCAGTGAGGAAGGCAGTAGCCACTCTCACAGATGGTGATGAATTTTACCAGCAATGACAAAAGCAGCTTGATGATCTCAGCTCCTCCAGCATCCCTGCAAAGAGACTGGCAGCTCCTCAGCTCAGAGACCACCCAGCAGTGAACAGAGCCCAGGGCAATTCCTGCAGCACCTGGAGCCTGCCAGAGCCCCTGAGTGCCAAAAGAGAACTTTAGGGGATCATTAACGTTTGAAGGATGAGCAAATCTATCTGCCCTTCAAGAGGAAGATTTGTCAGAACTGTGTGTTTTCCTCAGCCCCAGCCACACGCTCCCTCAGCCTAACGACAGAATAATTGCAGGGTGATGATGTATTTCCCATTGGAAAGCAGCGAGAAGCACATTTAGAACCTGCTCATCAATTCGATCTGAGCTGAGAGAGGAGAAAAGCCACTGAGAGCCAGGAAGAGCTGGCACCTCAGCCCAGCCTCAGCACCCTGGAGCTGACGGTGCCACCAGACCCTCCCCAGCTCCTCCTCAGCACGGCTCTGGGCCAGCTGCAGGGCTGCTGCAGCCCCTACATCGCCGAGGAGTTTATCAGGGGTAGCCTAGGGAGGTCTGGGAGGAGGTGGTAGGGAAAAGGAGGGCTGGGAAAGGCTGGGGCTGCATCCCGGGTGGATGAGGATGCTCCCGGAGCCGCGCTTGCGCCCAAGGGCTCTGATCCAGCCCCTCACCCCGAGGGGCGCTTTGTGTTCGAGGGGTGCTGGGAACCTTCCTGTTGTGTCCTGAGAGATGCTGTGCGAGAGGCTGGAGGGTATTTGAGGGTGAAGCCGGTCCCTGCAGCCGGTAGATGGCACTGACTCATCTCTCTGCTCCATGGAAACCTCCCACCCTGCTGCAATCATCTCCCGGACCTTCCTACCTGCTGCCTTCAGAGGCAGGCGGCACGAAAAACGTATTTGAAGGTTGAGTAAGGCACTGGTTTCCTCTTGGAACTGTCTGTGCTGGGATAAAAATCAGCTTTCTGTGCTCTGAGGAGGCTTCAGGGATCTATCGCTGCCGAGGAAGGGCAGAGGCTGGTGTTTGGAGCTGTGCTGCTGGTGGCTCCTGGGCTGATTCTTCTCATCGTCATCCCTGCTGTCAGTCTGAGAGATGGGAGAAGGCAGAAATATTAGTGATGATTCTTTCTGGCTCTCCCAGGCCACATATTAAAAGGAAAAAAAAATAATTATCTTTATGAAAGGAAGGATTTGGCTGCTCCCCTCCCAGCCTCGAGTGTGGGGGTGCTGCAGTTGGAGTGCTGCAAACCCAGTGCCCCCACAGACTGTACTGGGAGGCACTGGTGGTCTCTTTCTATCCCCCCTCCAGCCTGGGCTTCATCTCTTTTATTCCCTGCAGCATTCCTGGGGTTCCTGGTGACTGGATGCCCGTGAGCTGGGGGGGTTAAACTGAGGCAGGGATCTGCTGGAGGAGCATCCCTCAGGGAAAGGCTTCTTGTCTGCAGGAGGGTGAGGACTGCACGTTGGAAGTGTGGGATTTGAATCCCTGAGCAGATGGGTGAGCGAGAGCTCAAGTGGCTGGTGCTGAAGCTGTCACCCAGGTCACTGCAAGGGTGGCCTGAAAAATGGCTTTGGCATTCTCAGCTGTGCCAGGGAAACCTCCTCCTGGAGCCCAGGGTGAAACCTGAGGGGATTTTAATTAAAGAGAAAATAGAAGGGCAAGGGGAAAATAAAAAGGAAGAGGTGGATTCGAGCTGCTGAGCGAGCAGCTTAGAGCTCTTCAGCAAACACTGAGCAGCACAAACAGAAGAGCAAACAGCAGCAAACAAAGCTCTGAGAGTGTGGCACCAGAGGGCTCCTTGGCTCTCCTCGTGGAGAACGAGCTTCTCCAGCAGATTGCTTTGTGGCTCTGGGAATAGATGGGCCAAAGGAGAGCTTTCCACGCAGTGCTGTGGCTGAGCTGGGCCAGAGCTCTTCCAACATCAGAGCAGGGAGCTTGTGTCAGCCAGCAAAGCTGCTCTGCAGGGGCTGGGCAGGGCAAGGGATGCACTTTAGAGGGGAGAAGGGAGTGAGGGGATGAGAATCCAGCTGTGTGGAAGAGAAGCTCTTCCATTGCTGCACTGGTGGGCAGCCTGCTTTCCAGTCAGCTGCTGGGAAGGTCTGGAAGGCAACAGGGCACAGAAATAACCATCTGGAGTGGTGAATGCTGCTGGGCTGGTGCTGTGCCCAGGCAGGGACATGGCAGTGCTTGGAGCACCTCCCCATTCTAGCACTTGGGATGAGTTTTCAAGTCCTGGTGCTGGGAGATGAGGAAAAAGGGGAGAAAACCTGGAAATCTTGAGAAAAAAAAAGATATTTTGTGGGAGATTTCCAGGGATTTTCTAGGCACTTCCCAGCTATTTACTTAAGATCCCCCAAACTCAGTGGGAGCTCTGCCTCAGAGGGGACCTGGGTGAGGTGCAAGACAAGCAGCTGCACTCTCCTCTCCAGCCTGTCCTTGGAGCTGAGGTGCAAATGCTGCTTCTGGAGGAGTCATTCTGGACTCACTGCCACATAGACTTGACTGATGTGCCTCCACACCAGGCAATCTGGAAATCTATTAAAGCCCTGAGCTGCTGTGGTGATGATTTGCATGTGAATAACAGAAGGGAAATTGCCTCCCACGCTCTCCTCTCTGGGTTTTGCTCCAGGTATCCCCAGCCCCGGGCCACTGAAGTGATTTCAGGAGGCAGTGGACACCTCCTGGCATCATGAAGACTTCTGGGGTAAGATGTTCAGTTAATCTCTTGCTTTTGCCTCCATTCTTTTCTGTCTGAAGTTGGGGGAGAGCTAAAAATGCAACAGAAGTGATGTTTGTTGAGAGGGATTTCGTGTCCCAGTCTGGGTGCACAGCCCAGCACACCCTGTAGAGCTTCATCAGCACCTGACTGAGCAGCAGGGAGCTCAGAAACCTGCTCACACACAGCAGAAGGATGAGCAGCTTCCTGACAGAGGTGAACCCCACCTCCTGGTCCTTTCCAGAGCCCAGAGGAGCAGTGGGATGGGGTCAGGGCTCAGGGTGAGGAGCTGTGCCACAGACACAGAGCTCTCCCTCCCACAGACACCATTCCAAGGCCTGTCACTCAGCAGTTCAGACTCTGCACATTTGCTGTCTCCAGAGCTCCTAATGTAGGACAGGGAGAGCTGAGGCAGGCAGGGGGTGGGCGTTCTGGAGGAGCAGATTACAAAGGAGCTATTTTACCTTGGAAGGTTCTCAGCTCCCCCCCTGCTATGGTGTTGGAGCTTAGCAGGGGTCCCTGGGAGGACAAGGTGACAGTTTATGAGCCCTGGGGGTGGCACTTCTCTGGGCTGAGGTGATGGTGGGACAGGTTTGGCTAAAGGGGGGTGTTCCTGCAGGTGGGGAGCATGAGGCTGGCACCACAGGGGTCTCTGTGTGTGCCCAGAGAGGTGCCAATGCCATCAGCTGGGGCAGGGCCACGAGCAGTGATGCTGTGGCTTTGTACTCCAAGATCTGGTCTTGGATGCCCCTCGAGCTCTTCTTGGACTTCATTTGAATAACCCACCTGGTTTTGCTCTGGGAATGGCTAGATCCTCATTCCTCTTGCTTTTCCTTCTTGTATCTTGCTGATGTTGAGCTCTTAGCAGCTGAGAATGGAGCTGGTGGTGGTGTCTGGCTGGAGGTGACAGGCAGCTGTCCCCATCCCACCAGCTTTGGTGGAACACCAGGGTGTCCTGCTGCCTGCCAGAGCCCTGGGTGCAGGCTGAGGCAGAATCTGAGAGCAGGGGGGCTGGGGACAGCCCTGTGCTGTGGAGGGCCACGGGTGGCTGCTCGGGGGGGGGACCAGTTTTCCTCAAAGGTGCCAGGCAAGGGGATGATGCTCAGTCTCCATGGCAACTGCAGCCAGTGCAGGGATGCTGGGGAGGCAGCCGTGTGGGGGATGCTTGGGAGAGCTGTGAGGGAGTCCAGGCTGGGTGCTGGGGGCCAGTGTGTCCCAGTCTCGGGCTGACTGACAACATTTCAGTCTCTTGCTGGGTGTGGACTGCCTGGGAGGGTCTCTGCTCAGATGGGATCTCCATGGATCTAAGTTTTCAGAGTCTCCAGGAGCCTGGGAAGGTCCAGTGGCTCTTGATGTTGTGGTTGTTGAACACAAACCAGAGGGTGGATGACCTGCTCTAAATCCCAGAGCATCTCTCTGGTTAGTAACTGCTGCTCTGATCTCAGGAGCTCTGCTCCCCTGTTTCTCAGCAGCCATGCTCAGAAGCAAGGCAGGAGCTGGGAGGAATGGATCTGCAAAGCCTTCAGTGCTGCTCTCAGCAGAGATCAGGTGCTGGCTCCAGAGCCCTCTTGGAACCACGGAGAACGAGCATGAGAAGTTCACAGCTTTCCACTGCCCTCCCTCATTTTGATTAAACCCCTCCTCTGAAATACCTCCAGGTTAAAACCCAGGCTCCCTGCTCCCTGCTGCCAGCAAGGGTGCAGAGCCCAGCCCCTGCTCAGCACCAGCACCCAGCTGCTCCATCTCCACCAGGTCCCTCCAGCGCGCTGCGAAAGGGAGTCGCCGAATGTCTCGCTTTGTGGGGCTGGGTTTAATTACTTGGGAGATGGAACGTTCAGTCCCCTCCTTGGGCTTTATGGCTTTCAGCAGGAAGAGGCTGAGCTGGAGCTGTGTCAGCCTCTCCACACTGCTGTGTAGGGCAGGCACCAGGAGGAGCTTTCACAAGATCTCGGCGTGGCAGGGAAGCTCCTCGCTCTTTCCCCACGCTGGGCTCGTCCTCCCCAGCCCTGAGCTCCTGGAGAAGCCAAGCCCAGGGTGCTGATGCCTCCTTTCTGTTGGACTAGGTCTTAAAAGTCTCTTCTGTGATCCCAAGATTGCTGCTTTTCCCAGCCGTGGCAAGGAATCCAGAAGCTCCAAGAGCTCTGTGGAGTTAGCTGAGTGCTTGCTGGTCAGCAAAGGGCCAGTGCTGGCTCCCAGTTCTCATGGACTCAGAGAACAGCAGGTGGGAAGGGACCTCAAGGATCAACTGGTCAACCTTATAATATTAAACTATATATAGTTTAAATGAGCTGGCCCAGCACCCTGTCAAGCTGAGTCTTAAAACTGTCCCTTGTAGGGGAACCCACCACTTCCCTTGGGAGATCATTCCCATTGTTCTCATGGTGAAAAGTTTTCTTCTGGAGTCTCAGTGGAATCTCTTGCACCTATTGCCTCCTGTCCTTTCCGTGGGACCCCTTGTGAAAATGGGTCTCCATTTTCTTGGTAGCCACCTTTTATGTGCTGCTGCATGGTAATAAAGTCTCCTCCTGCATCTCTTGTATTCCCAGGGCTACGAAGGAAGAGAGAAGCCTGAGGATGGAGGTGACCCTTTGCTGTCCCCTTGAGGTGCCTGGTCATGACCTGGTTTGCTCTGGGAGGTCTACAGCTCCCCAGATCAGCAACAGTCAGCTCAGGCAGGAAAGCAGCAGCTCGCCAGGGAGAGCAGGAGTGCCAGGAGTAAGCAGCAGCCTCATCTGTCAGAGTTACTTCATTTGCAAGAGTTTAATTGAGGCTGCTGCTGCTCTCTGGGTTCTGGGCCTCAGCAGCTGTGGGCAGCAGGCTGGGCAGGCTCCCCAGCTTCCCAGAGCATGAACCTGCTCACAACTGGTCCCCTGCAGAACCCAGCCCTTTGCTGCCTCTCTGCTTTTGTTTACTTGTTGCACTCAGTCTCTGGTGACTGCAGAGAGGACAGCTGGTAAAGATTTGCATATGGCATGAAATTAAGCGAGTTAATTTCAACGTCTGATCCGTGCAAGGCTGAAATGTGGGTTCTGAAGGCCTTGCTTTGCCTTAGCACTGCTGGAGCATGTGTTTCATGCCTCAGCCTTTGATTTCTCAAAGCTTATTTTCCCTCTGTTTCATGAGGATGAACAATCAGAGCAGATCTTTGCCATCTTTTGTAAACTCTCTAACAGCAGCCAGCGTCCTGCCTGGCCCTTGAGGAGCATCCCAAGGTGCTTTTCCACTGGGGTCCTCCCTCTTTTGCTGTGAGAAGCCCCCCCTGGCCCTGGGATTGCACAACTCCAGCCATCACCAGGCTCCTTGCAGCCAGCATCACTTTGATCAGCTTCCCTCCAGCCTTCAGAATGCACTTCTAAGCCTTTGCTTGCCCTCAGAGCCTGAAGCTGCTTCAGATCTGGGCTGAGCTCTTCATTCCAGTTTCTCTTTGGTCTTTTCTCCTTCACCTCTCATGTCAAGTGTTGTGACAGAAACCAGCCGTGCCCAGCCTGGGGTGGGGAGGTTGCTCAGACCTTGTCTGGGTTTGGGGAATGCAGACATGATTCCTCAGGTGTGTGGAGCCCTGGAGCTCAGAGCATTCCCACCTCTCTGTCCCTGAGATCAGTGTCCCCTCAGGGCTGAGGCAGCAGGTAAGACAGTGATGTCCAAGAGGTCAAAGTAAAGCAGCAGCTGCTAAGGCCAATCAGTGGCTTGTCTCACTTCACAGAACCCCTCCTGAATCCAGTGATGGGAACAGAGTGGGGCACACTGCAGTTGTCTTGATGGGAGGTCTGACCTTTTGGAGCTGGAAATGCAGGACTGAGAAAGCAGCATCCTAGCCTTTTGGCAAATGGTACTGGTTTTCCTCCAGACCATCTGGAATGGAGTTTGGGGTTGGATTTTGGGTGGGCTCTTTTATTTTATTTTTTTATTGTTCACTTTAAAGCATCTTTTATTTAGCAAGCCAGACATCTAGAAAGTGGATAAGGAATTGGGAAGGGCAGGAACAGCAGCCAGCTCCTGCACAGAAGCCATTTGCAAAGGCTGAGATGCTGCTGAACAGCATCTTGCTTCAGCCAAGACAGGAGCCAATGGGCTCCTACCTGCTCTTTGGTGTCAGCAGGGCCAAGAGGGAGCTCTGTCCTGTCCCTGATGTGCCTCAAGTTGCCCCAGGGGAGGTTTAGGTTGGAGCTGAGGAACAATTTCTTCCCCTCCAGGGCTGTCCCAGGCTACCCAGGGCAGGGGTGGAGTCCCTGTGACCCCTGGAGGGGTTTCCCTGCATCCAAGGGATGTGGTGGGAGAGCTGCACGTTGGCATCAGCAAAGGAGAGTCAGAGGATGGTGAGTTTTGTTCGTGGAGGGCCAGCAGGTTCCAGCAGCTGGGCTGTGCCCCCCTCTCTCCCAGGCTGTGGTGGGCACACACACCTCCCCTTTGCTGGCTTTTATTAGTGCTGTTGCTCCAAGGACCCTGGTGTAAATAAGGCTCTTGGCTGAGGCAGCTGCTGGTTCAAGAAATCAATTCAATTAAATTGGACTGGGTGGAGGAGCAAGATGGGAAGAAGGCTGTAAATCCTGCTCTCTGCAGCACTGGGGCTGCCCCTCTGCTTTCCATCTTCTGCCTCTCTGAGATCAAACCCCTTTTGCAGACTCTTCCCTTGTCCTTGCTCCTGCTCTCCTTCAGGAGGACAGGAGGTTGGCAGGGCAAGAATTGCAGGGTAGGGCAGCTGAGAAATCAAGGAGGAGGCTGAGGGGAGATCTTGCAGCTCTCTACAGCTCCCTGACAGGAGGTGGGTGCCAGGAGGGGACAGCCCCTTCTCCCTGGTGATGTGTGGCAGGAGCAGAGGGAAGGGTTGCCAGCTGTGCCAGGGGAGCTTCAGGCTGGAGATTGGGAAGCATTTCTTCACTGGAAGGGTTCTCAGCCATTGGAAGGGGCCGCCCAGGTGGTGGAGTCACCATCCCTGGAGGCATTTACCTGGCCACGTGGCTCAGGGCCATGGTTTGGTGGTGCCCTGGCAGTGCTGGGTCAGAGACTGGACTGGATCATCTCAAAGGGCTCTTCCAACCAAAGACAGGCTGTGAAATGTCCCCCTGGGGCTCTCCAAAGCCACCCCCAGTGCTGAGTTGTGCCAGCAAGCACCCCAATCCCCTGGGTGATGGGTGTAAGACCCCCCGAGAGCCCCCTGCTCTGGTTTGGCAGCCAAAGGGGGGGTTGAAATGGGGCCAGCAGGGCAGAAACCCCCCCCAGCTCTAAAGCGAGCGAGCGACAACTCATTTTCTCCTTGAATTCCAAAGGGCTGAGCAGCAAGCAAACAATTACATCCCCGTGACTTTGCTGGGTAGATCTATAATTCTTGAGTCCCAGGGGAGCAGAGCTCCAGAAATGAGCTGCTGGGTAACAGGGAATGAGGTTCTGCTGGTGTGGAGCAGAGTGCTCCCCCCTCCTGCCGCCCCCTCAATCAGCACTGCCCTCTCAGGGATGCTGGGACCCCCCATCCCTCACTCCTGGGGACCCCTCTGTGCTTTTCTGAGCCTCCGAGGAGCAGGGCTGGGGTCTGGCAAGGAAACAGTGGTGCTAGGAAGTGATGTGTGGAAGGAGTGAGTGATTCTGTGGTGGTGTGTGTCCCCCAGCCCTTGGTGCACAGTTTTTATGTGCTGTAAATCACAGAACATGAGGGGTTGGAAGGGACCTTGAAAGATCATTCAGTCCAACCCCCCTGCCAGAGCAGGGTGACCCAGAGCAGGTCACCCAGGAACAGATCCATGTGCATTTTGTTTAAGATTTTTGTTTAAAACGTTGTTTAAAATCTGTGGAAAATGCTGCTTTGCCTGGGGATTGCACAAGGGAGAGCTGCTAAATATAAATAAAGGGCAATTGTTATTTCTTTCAAGCTTTGCTTTAATTTCTCTCTAATCCCGTGGCACAGAAATTCAAATCCTGCTCTTTTGTGGGGAAGGAAAAAGCCTTTTCCCCTGCTCCTCCTGGCAGCCGTTTTAGAGATGGGAGATAAAGGGAGTGGTTCCAGTGGGGTTGCTGATGGGGACCAGGGGGGTCAGGAGGGGAGCAGGGCTGTGCTCTGAGGTGCCAGGGGGAGCTGTAGCCAGCAGCAGCCTGTGGCTGTGTTAATTTCCAAGGAAAAAGCCCTCCCAGCCCAACTGGCTCTTTTCTGATACTGCAGTGCTGTTCCAATCAGTTCTCTGCCTAATTGGCTTGTAAATATCACTGTGAGGTTTGGGTTTTTTTGCCTTTTTAGGCCAATCACCTGTGTTACAGACAGCAAATGGAAGGAGAAATGCATTATGCAAACCATGGAGGCAAAGCATCTGTTTCCCTCTCTCCTGCTCCCAGCACAACTTCAACGGGACAATGACATGGTGAGAAGTGAATCCTCTTGTTGGGGAAGAGACAGACACAGTTCAAGGTGTCAGTGCTGAAGTTTTTCTCCAGGACCATGTAGCTGGGTCATAAAATGTGTTGGGAACCACAGCAGAGGGTGGGAAGGGCACTGTCTGTGTTGGCTGGGGGATGCTCCCTGGGTGCCCAGGGTGAGATCCTCCAGAGGATGCATCACCCATGGTAGAAGTGTTTGGAGGGGGCACTGCAGCAGGAATCAGGGAGAAGTCCCTGTGTTGGCTGAGCTGCCAGTCCTGGAGGACAGAGCTGGGGTCCCCTGGGTGCCACCCACCCGTGTGGAGCATCCCTCACTGCTCCCCCCAGGTGTGGTGGTCACTGGGGAGCTGCTTGAAATGTGCTGGGCAGGGCTGGAGAAACACAATTGATCACTGTAGCTTCTGATTAAAATGGCTTTGGGTCTGAGAGGGACCTTGGCAGAGCCAGAGCTGGCAGCATCCCCAGGACTGGCTGTGCTGGGGGCACAGGGGGGTGAAGCCTCAGACTGCCCTGGTCCTCCCACCCCTTTCCCATTTCAGTTGTGATTTTTTTTCCCCGACAGGAACCCTCAGTTCAGGGCAGCTCTTGGCTTTTGGAGTCATCAGACAAGCTGTGGTATTTCTTGTTCTTAAGCTTAAAATAGCCTGGAATCAGCTCTTTGTGTTTCCTGGAGTCTGCTCCCTTTTCCAGACCCAAGTGAGAGTCACCACTGCAGGAGTGGGAGTTCAGCCCTGGGTTGAAGTCTGTGTGTGTCTGATGGGCTCGAAGCAGCTAAAGCAGGAGCTGCTCCCCTGATGAGCATTATTTGGATCCCAATAAAAGGCCTGTTAGCTGAGGCTTTTGCCTGGGCTGGTTTTATAGTGATTATTAAGGGCTAAAGTGAACTGCTTGGCGATGAGCCCCTGGGTGCATCAGGAAGCAGAGGATCAAATAAAATGAAACAGGTTTTGGAGCTGTGAACCATCCTTAGAAAGAGCTTGGCAGCATTATTATTGTTATTGTTTTCTTTACAGCCTGGTGTTGTTTTCTGCCTAAGTAATGTCAGGGAAGTGTCTTGAGCAGCTTCCTAATTTACAAGGGTCCCAAAGGCACGGGAAGAATTGGATTAACACGTGGAAAAGAAACTACAGCAAATACAATACAGGCTGAGAGCTCGTTAGTGGAGTTGGAATTGATTGCTTGCTCTGAGGCTGGGAGTGTTAGGGAAAATAGAGGGTACCCAGACACAGGGGGTAAAGGAGGGGGTCAGGCAGCAGTTTCCTGGTGCTTTGAGGTCTCAGGCAGTGAGATCCAGCCCAGGACTCACTGGTACCCCCTGTGCAAAACACACCTGAGCAGGGGGGGTTTCAGCTGCACCACTATTTTTTTGCCAAGCTTTTGTGGAAGCCAGAACAGGTGTTTGCCATTCTGGGGTGTCTCTTTTTTTCTTCCTCTCAGTCAGACCAAGCTGTGCCCTCTCTCAAGGTGCTCCCTGCACAATGAGTCTCAGGGAAAGCTGGAAACTTGGCAGAGTTCTGTGGTAGAAAGTGAAGCTGGTGTTGCTTTTGAAAGGTTTGAAAGCAAATCCATCCCAGGGAGCTCAAAACAAAGACCTCAGGGTCTGTGGGTGCTTCTCTGCTGGCACTCCTCTGGCTTCCCAGATTCATTTGATAAGGGGTTGGCCAGCACAGCAGCACCCACAGCTAAAAATAACCTGGGGAGCTGTTCCTCTGGGTTGATCTGGTTTAAGGGGAAAATGTCTGTGGTGTGAGCTCTGGAAATCACACTGCTGGGTTTTGAGCATGAAGAGATCTGCAGCTCTGTGCCCCGTAGAGAGCAGCTGGGATCAGATGTTTAGCACCAGCTACTGGGGCTGTTTTTCCACATGGGTCAGTACAGGTGAGTGTCCCATGGTGCTGCTCTTACTGGAGCAGCTCTGGGAGAGGTGTTAATCACTGAAGCCATAGTTCTGGTCCCAACATGCTTGTCTGGAGCTCCCTGGGGTCAGTGCCACGAGCAGGTCAGCAGTGCCCACCCTGCCACAGCACTCTTACTGGTTTGTACTGGA
>JAABNV010149710.1:0-12097 GCA_033439845.1 Ispidina picta
TGACGAGCAATTGAAGGAGCTGGGACTGTTTAGTTTGAGGAAAAGGAGGCTGAGGGGAGACCTTATAACTCTTTACACCTACCTGAAAGGACATTGTAGAGAGATTGGTGCTGGTCTCTTCTCACAAGTAATTACTGATAGAACAAAAGGGAACGGATTCAAGCTGCAATAGGGTAAGTTTAGACTGGGCATTAGGGAAAAAAAATTCACTGAAAGAGTGGTCAGACACTGGAACAGGCTGCCCAGGGAGGTGATTGTGTCACCATCCCTGGATGTGTTTAAGGGGTGTTTGGATGTGTTTTTGAGGGATGTGGTTTAGAGGTGAACTTTGTAGAGTAGGGCTAATGGTTGGACTTGATGATCCCAAGGGTCTTTTCCAACCTGAATGATTCTATGATATTAGTAAACTAAAAAGAAAAACAAATAACCAAGAAGATATTTGTAATAAAAGGAAAAGCAGAAAATTCTGTTGGTGAAAACCAGAGAAGGGGAGAAGGAGAATGGCAAAAGAAAGGGAAAGAATTAGATTGAACACCACCTACTGTCAGAGGAAAACATTTCTACTATAATAATGTGTGCTTACAGACACATAGGAAGGCTTTACTCACATACAGATACTTAACAAAAATGGGATTTATTAAGCACCACAAGCAATGTAATCTACCATTCACTACAAGAATAGGAAATAAATGCTATGAACCAAACTACAGCCTATTGTAATGCAGTTCCTGTCTGTGCTGGCAAGTCGGGGCTATGTTTCTGAAAATGTTAGAAATAAGTTACAATAAGCTCCACTCAAATGGAACAAAGATTTGTAAATGTGAGTTGATCAGTGTGAAGAGCCAACAAAGATTGCCCTGAAGTCTCCACTGAGTCCTCCTCATGCAAAATAACCACTCGATGAAGTGAGTAATTAAGACTACATTAATTGCTTTTGTTGTGGAGATACCTGAGGGAATTTACACTGAAACCAGCTGAAGCAGAAAAAACTTTAGACATAAAACTTCTTTTCCATGTAGTTTCAAAGATTGAATTATTCTGGACTTTCCTTTGAACAGAAAATAGGTTTATATCAAAACAGAATTATATTCCTTTAAAGTCTAATAGATCTATGTCATTAGTACTGTCTTTTGTTCTAAGCACTTTCCCAACCATGCAGATTCCCTCTCCCTGAGTTTGTAAAGTTAGTAATATTAAATTTTTGATGGTGCATAATAGATTAATAAAAATGTCAATTGAGAGGTTATTGAAGCAATAGTTGAGACCTAACTGCTTGCATGTATTATTCACATCCATTTCAGTAGTTACAGCTTGGTAAATTGTACCACATAATGTCAAATTATATACTATGACATACAGAACACCGGATTGCTTTTGGTGAGCCGGTGTGTTCAGAGACAGTTGACACTAAGCAAGCAAGCAAAGCTGCAAAGGGTTGGGCATGAAGCAAGCAGCCAGGCAATCAAGTTCATGCTATTCTTGATAAAGCTAATTTTATCATATTAGTAATGTTTATATTATATGGTGTTGGTGTTGGTCAACAAGGAACAACCAATCTGGCATAGGGCATAGTGCTGCTCTGCTCTTAGCAACTGAAGTACCTTGGATTGTTAAAAGATAGTATTTTATGTTGCAATGTTTGCATGTGGAACTTAAAGCACAGTCTCTGAGACTCCTTGGAAAGCAAAACTGAACTATATTGCCAACTATTCTTATCCAATATACAACTTGTAAGAAAGTGAGACAGCTATAAGCACAGGCATCAGTTAATGAAATGGGATGTACGGCATAGGCAGTAGGAGACCCTGGAGGATAAGGGCTTAGAATGTAAAATGCAAAACAAAACACTATAGCTGTTACTGTTTGGGAGTAGGATACTATAATCTTATAATGTAAATTTATTTGGTGCATGTCCCAGACACAGGTGTGCTTTCTTCTGAGCACTTTTCTGGTGTTGGGATTTGACTAGGATTAGTTTGTGATACAGTGAAAGTTCCTTGCAATAGAAACAACACATTTCTTAGACTCTACTTTGAAATCATGGAATCATAGAATATCAGGGGCTGCAAGGGACTTTGGAAGATCGTGTAGTCCAACCCCCCTGTCAGAAGCAGGATCACCTAGGCCATATCACACAGGAATGCATCCTTGTGGTTTTGAATATCTACAGAGAGGGAGACTCCACAAGCCCTCTGGGCAGCCTGTTCCAGACCTCTGCCACCCTCACAGTGAAAAAATTCCTCCTTATGTTTACATGGAACTTCCTGTGTCTCAGCTTCCACCCATTGCCCCTTGTCCTGTCATTGGGAATCACCGAGAAGAGCCTGGCTCCATCCTTTCTATACTTGTAAACATTGATGAGGTCACCCCTCGTCACCTTTTCTCCAAGCTAAAGAGCCCCAGCTCCCTCAGTCTTGCCTCATAAGATAGATGCTCCTCTTTATGTGGCTCTGTGCTGGAGTCTCTCAAGCAATTCTATGTCCCTCTTGAACTGGGGTGCCCAGAACTGGACACAATACTGCAGACGTGGCCTTACCAGGGCAGAGTAGAGGGACAGGAGAACCTCTTCCACCTACTAGCCACTCCTCTTTTAATACACCCCAGAATGGCTTTGGCCCTCTTGGCCACAAGAGCACATTGCTGGCCCATGGTCAGCCTCCCATCAACTAGGACCCCCAGATCCTTTGCTCCTTTGCTGTCTTACTACACATCAGTCCCCAGCCTATACTGAAATCTGGGGTTGTTCTTTCCCAGGTGAAAGACTCTACACGTGCTCTTGTTGAATTTCATTAAATTTCTTCCTGCCCAACGCTCCAGCCTGTCCAGGTCTCTCTGGATGGCAGCACAGCCTTCTGCTGTGTCAGCCACTCCACCCAGTTCGGTGTCATCAGCAAACTGGCTGACAGTGCACTCTGTGCCCTCATCCAGGTCACTGATTAATATGTTGAATAGAACTGGTTGCAGCACTGACCCCTGTGGGACCCCACTAGTTACAGGCCTCCAACTAGACTCCATCCCATTGACCACAACTCTCTGGGCTCTTTCCTTCAACCAGTTCCCAATCCACCTCACTACCAGATCATCCAGACCACTCTGCCTCAGTTTAGCCAGAAGGATGCTCTGGGAGTGTTAAATGCCTTACTGAAATAAAGACAAACCACATCCACTGCTCTACCATCATCTGTCCACCTGGTTATGTCCTCATAAAAGGCTATCAGGTTGGTCAAACATGACCTCCCCTTGGTAAAACCATGTTGACTGCTCCTAATGACCCCCTTGTCCTTGATATGCCTAAGGATAGTGCCGAGGATAAGTTGCTCCGTTACCTTTCTGGGAATGGAGGTGAGGCTGTCCGGTCTGTAGTTCCCTGGGTCCTTCTTACCCCTTTTGAAGACTGGAGTGATGTTTGACCTCCTTGGTCCCCAGGCACCTCTCCTGTCTGCCATGACTTACTGAAGACGGTGGAGAGTGGTCTGACAATGACCTGTGCCAGCTCCCTCAGCACCTGTGAGTGCATGCCATCAGGACCCATGGACTTATGGATGTTGGGATTACTCAACTGTTCTTTAATCAGTCCTCATCAACCAGGGAACACTACTTTATGATGCTATCCTTTGGTGACTCAGGTGTCAGGGGCTCCTGAGGACAGTCTCCAGGAGTATAGACAGAGGCAAAGAAAGCATTCAGTAATTCTGCCTTCTTTGTGTCCTCTGTCACCAGGGCACCTGTCTCATTCAGCAGAGGGCCTACATTACCTCTAACCTTAGCTTTTCCTGCAATTCATTTGAAGAAGCCCTTTTTGTTATCCTTGACCTCCCTTGCAAGGTTCAGTTCCAATGAGTTCTTAGCCTTCCTAGTTACTTCCCTACATTCTCTGACAACAGTCCTATACTCCTCCCAGGTGGCCAGCCCCTCTTTCCATGATCTGTAGATGCTCTTCTTCCACTTGTTTGTTTAGCAGTTCCTTACTTACCATGCAGGTCTCCTGGCTCCCTTTCTCGATTTCCCGCTTTCTGGGATGCACTGATCTTGAGCTTGGAAGAAGAGGTCCTTAAATGTTAACCAACCCCTCTGTCCCATGAGATTTCACCCAGCAATTGCTTGAAAAGTCTAGAGTTGACCCTCCTGAAATCTAGGATTGTAGCCCTGCTTGATATCTTGTTCCTGACAGACAAGGTCTTGAACTCTACTATCACGTGATCACTAAGGCCAAGGCTGCCCTCAACCTTCACTGCTTCAACCAGGCTCTCCTTGTTGATGAGGATAAGATCCAGAATTGCTCCTCTCCTGGTTGGGTCCTCCACCATTTGAATCAAGAAGTTATCAGCAATGCACTGGAGGAACTTCCTGGACTGTGGCTGACTGGCTGAAGAGACCTTCCAGCAAGTCTGGATAGTTAAAATCCCTGATGAGAACCAGGGTCTGTGATTGCAAGGCTCCTGTTAGCTACCTGTAGAAGGCCTCATCAACTTCCTGATCCTGATCAGGTGGCCTGTAATAAACACCCACAAGTGTATCACCCATGCTAGCTTGTTCCTTAATTCACACCAAGAAGTTCTCAACTGGCCCCTCATCTACCCCTGGACAGAACTGAAGACATTCCAGTTGTTCCCTCACATAAAAAGCAACTCCACAACCTCGCCTTGATGACCTGTCTTTCCTGAAAAGGACAGCCATCCGTGACCACATTCCAGTCATGTGAGCTGTCCCACCATGTCTCTGTAATTTACACCAGGTCATAACCCCATGACCGCAAATGGATTTCTAACTCCTCCTGTTTATTCCCCATGCTACATGCATGGGTGTATAAACACATCAGGGATTGAGTCGAGTATAAAGTTTTTGGCCTTGAAGGGGGCTAGACCCTCTGATTATCTAAAATCCAGTAGGCCCATTTATCTCTCCTTACCCCTTCATATCTAGTTTAAAGCCCTGTCAATGAGCCATTCTAACTCCTGCCCCAAAATCTTTTTCTCTCTCTGAGACAAGTGCATCCCTCCTGCCACCAGCAGGCCAGGTGTCTCGTCTAGCAGCTCATGATCAAAAAACCCAAAGCCCTGCTGGTAACACCAGTCCCGGAGCCATGAGTTGCCACTGAAGGCATAGAGGAGAACACAGCTCATGTTCCTGATCCCTTAAGCATCTGTCCCAAGGCTCTAATCTATTTTTTAATTGATTTTGGCCTCATTCTATCCACTTCGTCACTATCCACCTAAAATACTAAAAGGGAGTAACTTCCTACTATGGCAGGAAGTTTGTCCAAAACATCTCTAACCCGTGCCCCAGGGAGGCAGCAGACTTCCCTGGGAAGTGGGTCAGGACAGCATATTGGCACCTCAGCCCCCCTCAGCAGAGAGTCACCCACAACAATGATCCATCTGCTTTTCCTTTTGGAGCCAGTTGTGATGGTGGGTCTATGATACCTTGATCTTTCTGGCTTTTTTGACACAGGTGAACCATCCTCCTCTCCTATAGCCAGTTCTTCCTGTAGGGCCTCATACCTGTTCTGCAAGGGTAACTGGGGAGGAGGGGGTGGCTGGGAGGGGATTTGCCTGCTTCCCCGAGCAGGGACCTGTTTCCATTCTTCCCCTTAAACATGGGGAGATTCATTTTGCCAGTCACAACTGAACACCACAGCTGAATACAAAGCATTGTATACATACAATCTATTCATATTTAGCTGCTCAGATTAGAAGAATTGTGGTAAATGTATTGACAGCAATTACAATAGTCTTGCAGGTAGTTTGCACCTTCAAAGCACTGAGATTTGTAGAGAAATTAAAGTTATTTCTTATAGTTGCAGCTCTATAATATATACTTAGCTGATATGATCTGGGCATTTTATGGTGGTAATTCTTTACATAGTAGATGCAAGAAAAACTAACTACATGCTAACTCTTATTTATGTTTTATTTTGATAATTTTATTGAACTGATGTCAATACTCTGTGTTTAGGACAGTCAGCTACTTAAGGTTGCTACTTCAGACCTATATTCTGTCTTAGTGATTTGGAAATGGTCAGTTGTGATTTTATTGCAACCTAACTGAATTAGTGCAATTCACTGTTGGCTCTTGGGCTGCAAGTATTTTCATAAACTCCAGGTTGTTCATAATGTCTTGCCATAGGCACTTCTGTAAAATAATAAATTAGTTTTGGTGAACTCTGTTAAAAACATTGAAATTCCCACATTAATATTTCCTAATGGGTTATTAAAACCGTATATAATTCATATGCTTGTAGAAGATTAGTGCAGAAACTGTCACGCTTGATCTGTCTGAGATGGATAAGATTTTGGGAATATGACAGACATTTCAAGAATAGAGCAAGCTTAAAGATACATCTTTGTTCCTCTTATATGCACAAGAAACTTGGTAGTTTGGAGCAGAAATGTGAAATTTGGTATTGGTGTAATTTTTTTGACAAAGATTAGGGTTTATTTTCCCAGAGATAATCTCATCACATCATGTAACTTTTTTGTGAGTTATAAGGCACAGAGCCAGCATTTTGTACTTACTGACTCTAAATTCTTATTCTGCTTAACTAAAATTCACAGTCTTAATGTTTTACACCATTTAAGCTCTACTTTATTTGCTAGTCCAGGTGTTGGACTTGTTCGAATGAAATCTCTCTGTGAAGTTCAAGTGACATATATTTTCCTGTTGATTTCTCAAGCTCCAGTTTCAAGGGGAAATACACTGAGCTGAAATAGCTTCTTGGAGTCCTGCTATTGGGTGTGGGAATAGTGCCTTGTATATAGAATGTGTTGCTGATGTATTGCAAGGGAAGTTACGGCTGAACAGTAGAATATGTCTGCCAGTGTTTGTGAGCTCTGCTTGGGCCACCTAGAACTGGCTATTTTGAGAGATGTAGCAAATATTTGTTTTGGCAGCCTTAAGTCAACTGCCATTGGAGTAACTGTGTTTTCTGGAAACAGCAGAAAGCCGTGGATTGGTACTGTAGGTTTAGGAGGAAATCTGTGAGCATACCTTTTTTGTTTTTTTTGTGGTGGTGGTTTGTGGTTTGGTTTGTGTTTGATTTGTGTGTGTGGGGGGTTTTTTTTTGGTGATTTTTTTGGTTTACTTTAGTGTTGGGTGGGGTTTTTTTGTATTATTATTACATGGGTTTTTTTGTTTGTTTTTCTTCTTTTGAAGAAACTGGAAGAAGGTGCAATGAGAAAGTTTAAAGCACCATAGACCATAGTAAAATAATTGTTGTGTAACCTGTAATCAATTTGGAAATGAGATTCCCAATGTCTTAAATTAAAATCACGTGGTTATCCTTACCAGTTTGTCAGTGGTTTTTTTTAACCTATACCACCAGATGGCAGTCTAACATAAACTTTTGATCACTCGTGAAAGTGAGTTTTGAGTATCTGTTCTGAGACACTGTCCTTTTCTGGTTTTGAATTTAGTGTTGAAGTTGCTTGGAAAGTCACTGAATGATATCCTACCAGCAGTTTCAATACTGTCCTTTAAGTTCTGTGACACTATTATACACTGTTCTTTCTGTATTCATCAAGAATTGCCCCAGCTTTTAAAAACAAAATGAAACTTAGTACTATATAATAAAGCATAGGACACATAGCATACATAGCATAGAATACATGTAAAGACCTAACAGAAGTAATTTTTTAAAGATAGGAAAAAATGTAGATGACATTTGGAAATAGGTGTAAATTAATAAAAACATTCTCTCATTATTCAAACTAGTCATCTTCTGAATAATTTCTTTCACTTGACTAAGATCCAACATTTTCCATTGCAAAATGTAATTTAATTTCTCTAGAATAAGTTAAAATAACCCTAAACAACAACAACAACAACCCTAAAACCAACAAAAAACAAATAAAAACCAAGTGCAAACAAACAAAAAACTCAAAACAAAGTAGAAGTTGTTAAATGCATAATCACAGGAGTAATTTTAATGGAATGTTAACTTGTACTAAGTGCCTAGTATTTGTGAACAGTAGTTGACTACCTTAATGCATGGGCTGAAAATAGACGACAAAACATCTGAGTAAAGAAAACCATTTGTTTATTTTAACAACTTTTTGAAAATGGTGTTTATACATGCTACCTAAGTGGAGCATAAAGAATTAAAGACTTGGTTTTTTAAGCAGCACCAAAATTATAGCACTTAGGCCTGTAATTATTAGTGGAGAATACTGTTTTAACTCCTCACCCAACAAGATATGTGGTTAACTGATAGTACTTTTGAAAGTGCCAGCATGCATTACTTACTATTACAGGTTTCGTAAAGATTTTCTGTCTGTGATTTGTGGTGTAAAACGATCTCCAGAAAGATAAAATGCACACAAGAAAAAGTTATTTTGGCTCAGATATTCCTTTGTTACATCAGAATGATTGTTTAGTTCCTTTTGTAAAATGGATGTTACTACTTTATTATCAAGCTACTGCCATTATGAAAAATTCTGAGTTAGTGTTTGGCGGCAGCAGCAGTGAAGAGTGCCAAAAGCTAACCTAGAATCAAGAACTCCTGTGAAGAGTCAGTCTGCCTGGATCCTTTAGTAAGAGGGAAGAGTTTACATTGGAGAATAAGCAGGCAGCACATTTTTGCTGAAAACAGAAAGGAAGTTTTCCTTACATTTCTGTTGTAGACAAGTTCTTCTGATCGCTTTAAAATACTCTATTTGGCAGAAGAACTGATAAATGTATTGGCATGAGTAAGACATTATAAAATACAGAATGGTTGCAGTTCAGATTGTTTGACGTGTGTGTCTTTCACACTGGAATGCTGTGACTTACAGTTATCCCCAGTAAAGCAGAATCACTCTGTGTGATATGTGATAATATTGTATTGATTTACTGCAGTGACTTGATGTGATTTTCTTTAAATCATAGTTTAAGGTTTGGGTTGGTTTTGGGTTTGTTTGTTTGGGGTTTTTTTGTTTGTTTGTTTTTCTGAAGGAAAAAAACATGTTTTAAGGTAAGTTAGTATTAAGAAATTAGAAATGCAACATGTTATATTTCACGTAAAGGAGATTTATGATGAAGTGTGGTTACCTAAACAGCCAAATCTCAATCTCAGAGCAGTGGGGAATTCCTGAAAAAAATTTAGCTATGTCTTGAGGAGATGTATATTATGCTATAGTAGCTGAACATTTTTATCATGAAAAGTATAGGCATAATACCAAACAGAATAAAATCGTAAGGAATAGAACAGCTAGAAAAAGCTTTTAGAGTTCACTTGACAATTTTATTAAGATGAAATCTAACCAAAACATTCTGCTTATTGGGGCAGGAATTTGTTTTCCTGAACAATGTACAGGCTACTTTGTAAAGCTGAGTATCAGACAAAGAAATATAGAGGGACTTGCAAAGAGAAAACCAAATCTGGTGGTGAAATTTGACGAGTCAGAATTTAGATGTCTTGCATGATCTCTGTTACAATATTAGAGATATTACCATTATTTTTTTCCCATATGCTTTGTCTTTTGTTTAAAAATACAATGTGAGATCCTGGCGTGTTGACATCAGTTTAAAAAAAAATTTAAAATGTTGGTAACCTCTGTAGCTGCCTTATCAGAAGCTGCCATCATAAGTATCTATAGCTACCTATATTTACTGATTTAAATATGTTTTACTCAGTAAGTGTCTTAAAGTATCATAGGAAGTATTTTGATAGAACATTCCAATATAGGAGGAAAAAACTTGAAAAGTTTCATTTTTTCCTGTTTCCATTTGATTCAGATGCATTAACATCATGCACTCTGCATGTTCAGAACTTACTATCTGGAAATCTTACTGCTGTAACTGAAATAAATTTGACCAGTAGATGTACTGCAGACGTTCATTACATGTGTAGATCTTGCCATGCAATACGTGGCTCAAATCCATTCTAAATATAAACGTATGGAGAAGTATGTATCATCAGTAGGCCTTTGTACCTGATCTGTTTTTCACTGAGAGGCATGCTTTGACTTTAGGCAAATTTTCCCCATTCCTCTTTTGTATTTTTCTGGAATAATTATATTCTGTAAGGAAGATCTGTTAAGTTTTGGTTTTGGTATTGATAAGGAATATCAATTAACTCAAAGGTGACTGGAGTAAAAAAACCCAAACAAACAAAAAACAAAACACCAAAAAACAACAACAGAAAAAGAAACCACTACAAAAACCAAACACAGAACTGGATGTTCAGAATACTCACCAAATCAGTTTTCAGGCAGTTCAAATAAATATTTTTCTGCCACATTGCCTTTTTCTTGCACAAATCTATCTCTTTCTTGCTCACAGCAACCAACAGAAGCAATGGAATGGGGGGAGTGGGCGTACTGTCAGGGCCAGACTGTACATCAGCTACAGGCTTCTGGGTTGCTTTTGGCCTGAAATTTCCCATTGCTGACTAATGGGATTATCATTATTTTTTGGACAGGGTTTCTCAGGGTATTAAGAGAGAGTGAAACAAAGCATTTTTCAAAACATTTTGCCCTTGAAGGAGAGAAAACATTGGCCATCTTATTGGGTTGTGTCTGTTCTTCCTTGAATTAATGAAAAATCATAACACTGTTATTTTATTATTTCTGGGGGGAGGGGGAGAAGAAAGGGCAGTGTGCCATCAGTTCTGTGTCTAGGGGACAGTTGTGGATAAATGTGTTAGCTTGTGGACATAGAGAATTGAGTTTCAGTTTTCTCTGGGCTACACTTGTCCTTTTAACCCAAAGAAAGTTATTCTTCCTTTAACCTCATGTCTACTTTTCAGATTAATAATGTATTAAAAATTTTTTACTCCAAAATGACATGGCTTCACCAGAGACAAGTTGTGCCTGACTGATCTAGTGGCCTTCTAAGGCAAAGCCACAGTGCTGCTTGACATGGGAAAAGCAACGGATGTCATTTTCCTGGACTTGTGCAAGGCGTTTGACACTGTCTCACATGACATCCTTGTCTCTAAAATGGAGAAACACAGCTTTGACAAATGGATCACTCGGTGGATAAAGAACTGGCTGGTTGGTCACACTCAAAGGGTTCTGGTCAATGGCTCCACATCCCCATGGAGGCCAGTGACAAGTGGTGTTCCTCAGGACTCTGTTCTGGGTTCAGTGCTGTTCTACACTTTGTCAGCGACATGGACGATGGCATTGAGTGCACCCTCAGTAAGTCTGTCAACAACACCAAGCTGTGTGGTGCCGTGATCTTAGATCTTAGGAAGAAATTCTTCAGTACGAGGCTGGCAAGACTTTGAAATAAATTGCCCAGAGACGTTGTCCCTGGAGGTGTTCAAGACCAGGTTGGACAGAGCCTTGTGTAGCCTGGTCTAGTTGAGAGGCATCCCTGCCCATGACAGGGAGGTTGGATTAGATGATCTCTAAGGTCCCTTCTAACCTAGGCCATTCTATTTTCTCTGAGACTGTATACAAATGGTATTCTGGGAAGATATGTGTCAATTTCAATATGGACAACAGAAAGTTTGGGTAATGTTTTTCAGAGGTGGAATGTATGGGTAGGCTGGGGTTGTAACCTTACTGCAAAATGTAAGATCCTCCAGTGAATTGGCTGTCTAGAGTCTCCTCGTGCTCCACTCTGTTTCTTTGTGTCCTTTCTCTTTCCTCCCTGCATTGGAGTAATTTTTGTTCAGGAGTTTATCTATTATTTTCCTTGCTCACTTGTTAATATTGAAGTATTAACTAGCAATTTTCATTAATTACATTTTTTATTATTAACTAGAAGTGAAAATTATTTTAAGTTCTATTTTAACATAAATGTGGCTTATAGATTTTGAAATACATTTGTAGCATCTTCTATAGATATTCAGGTGAAATTCTGAAAAAAATACAAATAAAAACCTCACAGATATATGTATAAATACCATTTAGAAAGATAGCACAAATAACAACACATATTAGGTTCAGATCATGAAGTTTTCTTGGAAATAGTATTTCCAGTTGTTTATGCAGAGAAGCATTATTGTAATCAAGTTGAAAATATTTGCTATCAAAATCATCTTGTCCTGTGATCATCTGATTTACAACCTTCTGCTGCATAAATCAGTAGGTTCAGAGTTGCCAAATGTGATACATTTCAGTGCAAAATTGGGTATCCTGGTCTGTGAAAATGGAATTGCAAGCTCTGCTTT